>OMNN01051545.1:0-25607 GCA_900302755.1 Chromis chromis | reverse complement strand
GCACCAGAGACATCGGATCAGCGTTGACCAGGATGTGTATGAGACATCGCAGCATAGAGGCTAAACTCAAACACTTCTCCATGTAAGGAACATTACACATAACGCATTGCTGTGCAGTTTTTCCCTTTTCTTCTGCTCCATAATGCTGTTGACATTTACCACCCACACTTGAACCCTGCTACTTTCCAGTTATGCAGCATTTGATTATACAGTAATTTTCCAGTTCTGATAAAAACTGTCAGCACTGAGGAGTTTTTCATACTTTCAAAGGTAAACAGTGTTTTTATATATTTCCTCTCAGTGTGTTTTCTATATTAGTGACTCACAGTTAATGTACTTTGACCCACGCTGCTTCCCAGCACTGCAACTCCAATAAAATGGTCTGTATTTGAATTGTTACCTCACCATATCCTCCATGTTTCGACATTTGCCGTGCGTGGGTGAAAATGCTCCTTGTCAGGGAATGCTGGGAAAGAGACGATTTGTCTGGCAGCTCGAGCATCTATAGTGTCTCAGTGAAGACACACACACATTTCTGTAACCACACACACACATTACTCAGACAAGGGGCTCTCTAATTTCAGTTGGCATTTCAGCACAGATTCCTCTTGGATCTCCATAGCAGGGTCTGTGCACTGGGGGGGCTGTGATCACCAACCTCCCACTGACACTCACACTTTGTAGAAATGTCTGCAAGAGGGAGAAGTCTAATTTTAGTTTCATGCACTAAGACTGCAGCTGTCCACCCCTCACACTCAGCCTCCTAAACACTCACAATACATCTTAAAGACGGGCACAGTTGGGTAATGATTGACAGACATAACTGCACAGGCTCCCTACTTCCCTCTTATGACGCACAATCAGACTTTTTTCTCACAGTCGGTGTTTTTCTGCCTGTCAATGATTGACACCAGATTATGTGCCATAAAAAACAGAAAAGGCAAACCAGACCTAATGATTTTTAAGTCTGACATTCTGTCTACTACTTCACTTGGATGACAGATATACTGTTGCACAGTGTGTTAAAATGTCTCCCACACACTGTTCTGTCTAATGATGTGAACCCACACCGATTAAAACTAAAACTTGGCACTTAAATGTAGTATCCAACAGAACCTGAAGAATGAAAATGTGCACCTGTCCAAATGCTTAATGCAAATGGTTTAATTGATCAGACTGATCTCAGATCAGAGGTGACTGACCTGCTGTTTTCACAGGGGCTTCATGGAGGGTCTGATCAACCCTCTCCAAGAGCAGATGGAGGACTGGAAAAGAGGAGTTCATACTCTGGACAAGGACCACGCAAAAGGTGGGATAAACAAATGCGATCGCACACATGAACTTTCAAGCAATATCTCTTGTATGTGATTTAACAAGCTCCCAAGTTATTATGACCTTAAACAGTGGGTGGTATTCAGGTTGTCATAGCGGTTTTGTTTGTTTTTCCATCCCACTGATTATTACTGTGTCTAATGAAAAACAGCACCTTAACACAGCTAGTTGACCTTTTTACCTTTTTGTCCATTTGAACCAGAGTATAAAAGAGCTCGGCAGGAAATTAAGAAGAAGTCCTCGGACACGCTGAAACTCCAGAAGAAAGCCAAGAAAGGTAAAAGAAAAAAAAAAGTTTTTGTTTTTAAATAGATTACTGCATTTAGCAGCGTTTTCAGTTAATTCACCTGTCAGAGATGGAGACAAATCTCATACTAACAATCTTGCAATATTACTAACAATAACTCTTGTACCTATAGATGAGTAACCAGAGTATGAAAACCAATGAACTTCACACCACATCATATAGAGTAACTTAATATTTTTACCTTGCAGGTGTAAAAACTAACTAAATTTATAGATCAGACCATTAAAAACTCGGAGCACTGCCTGCTATCCAGCTTTCCATGTTAAGTGTCAGTAAAAATTAGACTAAACTCTTGGTAAACCAACAAGTAACATTCTTTTTTTTATTCTCAAATAATTCACAGTTTAATCAGGAAACATGCTGCTTGAAAATTTTGTTCCCCTCATACTAAAAGATCAGAAGTATACATGTATTACAGCAGATTGAGGAGAATCTTGTTGACATTCAGTCAATGTTTCTTCCATAGACGCTATGTTCCTCCCATCACTAGACAGGCCTAAGACTCATGGTGTTTTCACTGACCTCTAGGCGAATCCTACAGTCATCTGTCTTCTTGGATGCCAACACTCCTAAATTAGATTTTTTCCTTTGCTCGCTGTGTCAAATGTACATGAGGATAGAAGGAAAAACAGCAAGTCATGTACAGGTGAATTACTCCACTTGGTTTAGTTTAGTCTTATTTAAGTTGTATTGAATTAAAGACATCTATCTGTAAAATGTCAACATTCAAGACTAAAAAATAAAAACATAAAAATCAGATTATTGAAATCATAAAGCATGTCTTCAAAAGGGTTCAGCTGAAGAAACAACCTGTAAAGAAGAATGTTGTCGTTTTTTTCAAATAGGAAAATGTCCAAACTGTATATGTGAGTTTTTCATCAGACAGTAGTGGTGTGTGTACAAGAAGTTTGTCCTCACTGATTAAGTTGTGCAGATGTAGTTCGGCTAAACATTACCTTACTTGGTAAACACTCTGCTCCCCTCTGCAGTTCTCTTGGCTCAGCTTCTACATACACAGTCACCTACCTGGAGAAAAAATACTGTACACAGAAAATGAATAAGTTGCCTCCAGTATGTTTGGGGACGTTGCTAGTTGCCATTTCAAACCAGTCTTACAGTCCTAAAGTTAAAAAATGTTTGAAGAAAAGTACAAATAAATTAAGAAAAAAATTATGAAATAGATATAATTAAACTGAGATATAACTTATACCAACATATTTATGTATTAACTTATAAAAAAATATTCAGAAAAGTAATTTTTTATACGAGTTGTCTCGATGACTTTCTTGTCCATAATTCTACTTTTATATAATTCATGTTTGTTATTAATAATGCATCAACATATGAACATACTGTCCAAAGTCAGATGATATCAGCATTATTTCTGTTGTAGGAAAATGCAACTGTATATCTGTATCAGTATCTTCTTATACTGAGAAACTTTGATGATAATATTATTTAAAAAAAACAAACACATATTGTTGTGTTGTTTTGGCTTTACATTCCTCTACAATACTTAAACAGGCATCCAGACACTCAAAGCTGCACATTTCTGTGATGGATTAGTGTTTAGTTCTGGCACTCTTTCAGTTGACTTGGATCTTTTTCCTCTCCTTGTCCCCATGTGGTTCTGATACCATCCTTCACCTTATGCTGCACTGCAGCTGATAATCTGGGTAAGTCAGTTTGTGGAATAGACACACTGTCCAGACTGTTGCTTACACTATAATGTTTAATCAGGCTTCTTGTTTGTATTGTGAACAAGCTGCCAAATACATGGAGTTTGATGCAAAGAATAAATATGTGTAAATTGTACTGAATATGTGCATGCTGACTTTTCCTCCATAGATAATGGCAACAATTGCTTACAGTTTGTGGTTGCAACAACATTTGTGTACATTAAGATGTACTGAATAGTATAGCCTGTGAATCTGTGGTCCCCAGGTTTTTACCCAAGTGTTGCAGAAACTCAGGATTCATCCTTTTCGCTGTGCCCTCCTCTATTTTGTCTGCTTTGTTGTCTCATGAGCTATCTCATTTACTGTCTGTAGTTCTGGGTTAGAGGTCCCTTGTTAGAAAGCACCTGAAGTAAAGAAGAGTTCTTTAAAAGAGAACTGAACAAAAACAGAGGTGCAGCTCTGTAATTGACTCTGGGCTCTGACCCACTCAAGGGTTCTATTAGAAAAGAAGAATTCTTTAATGGGATCAGTTTTACAGTAATGGTTCTGAGGTACTTTAGTGGTGGAGATGGTGTTTACAGGAGGAGGAGGTGAAGGAGGCCTCGGTAGACTTGTGTTCACTTTAATCCTAAGAGGTCCAGCGTGTTGTGCGTCACAGTTCTGTAGTGTTAGATACAAACTGTGTGTCTGTTTGTTTATCAGCTCTGCAGCATCCACCTTGAATGTGGTCCATGACACCAATTTCCTGTTCCATCGATGTGCACACATGGACTTTGTGTCATCTTCAGCAGCCGACTTAAGACACAAAAAGGGTTGCCAGAAACAAAGTTTAACATTAAGAAATCATGCTTTATAATCCTTCAGAAGTTTTTTTCCTAATTTTGACTATAATTTGTCCAACTGCTAATGAAAAACAAACAAAGCAGATTATTCACAAACCTTAACTTCACATTTAGTAAAATTTTTAAATTGCAGGCAAAGATTTTTTCCCTGATGCACCTACAGCAACTGGTGCAGCATCACGTTATGATAAACCGGTAAACCTTGTTCAGCTGCAAGCACTTACAGCAAGATAAAGATCCCACTCTCATATATAAATTCATTGCAAGTTCTTTGGCAAACAGCTTTAATGCGGGCATTTTGGAGATCCCCCAGTGATGTCAGTGACTGAAATTGGCTCATAGTAATTTCCACAAATATCTAAATCAAATTTAGAGACTACTAGATACAGTCATACTACTGAGCACTCCGTTTGCACACAGAAATAACACACCATCTGTCTGAGTCTATATCTGATGTTTGATACGTGTCTTGTGAGGGTGTTTTTTTGACCTGAGACCCCGGCGGCGCTAAGAAACAGCCTGTGACTGCAACCTAATGTAATCATTGGCCATGTGAAAGCTCGAGCAGTTAATCTCATTTGTGTGTGCACATGTAGCTCCATGTGTGGAGGCTGGGGGCCACTTCAAGCCCCTCAGTCAAACTACTCAGAACCACTCTAGAAGTGCAGTTCTTGAATTTTTAAGTTGATGTCGTGTCTTTACCCTAAAACCTTTTGCCTTGTAGGACTTTTTACAAACCAGCAATGCTAAAAAAAGGACAAATTATAATCTACTCTACAGTATTTTGTGTACAAATTATTCATCTGTCTGCCTCCTTTGCTTTTTCACACATACATCAAGGAACTTCTTGAAAGAACTTCAAAATAGCCGGACTAGTCAGATGTATTAAGAATCTGCTATGGTGTCGTACAGTTTCCTTGAACGTGAAAACTGTAAGCCAGTCTAAAAAATCAGTCAGCCGTCTGTGTCACAACCACCAACTGTCTCTAATCGAACAGCGAAAATGGAAGTTGTGTTGTGGATTTGTTCACAGGGCAGTCAGTGACCACACATCTTCACTAAACCTCAGTGTTTGTTTGTGGTTGGAGAGAAAAAGCAGCAATCAGGACTTTGTCATTCACAGATGCACAGCTTAAAGCACAGAGCCTGGGAATGTGGACAGACCAAGAAAACCCAAAGCAGAGACGAAGTTGTAACATAACAGGAGCTTAAGTTGGGCACTAACAACCCCTTTGTGCACCACAAGTTGAAATTTAAAGCCAGGATGTGCCTGCATTGTTGCTGCACATTCTCCATCCCTGCAATTACATATTTCACATCAACTCTAATAACTGTCTCGAGTTGATTAAGTCATGAATTTCCCTTTTATGGTTAGTTTCCACATGAGTGCTATGACTATCATGATGTTTGCTGTTGAGGACCTCATGATTCATTTTAAAGGGGTTAAATTCTGTAATAAAATTAGTTTTCTTTCATTTGAGAAAAAGATCAAAACTTTATCTCTTAATTTAATAAGAGAAGGTCAAACTTTAAAAGAGTTAGAAGCACTGGAGGCGCTGCTCAGCCTAGAAACAACAAAGAAAATATTTGGCTTTCCATCTGTCTCAGACAGAGTACCTCAAGTTAGAGCAGTATCTTTCCAAAACCACTCTGGTTATGTTGAGAAAACAGTCTGCCAGTATGTGAACTGGTGGGAGAAAACCAGAACTCGGTGTGCTCCTTCATTTTACTGCATGCCAACGAGACACCACAGCATCCTCGACTTCTGGGCTCGAAATCTGCTTTTCTTTGTTGATGCAAACTGAGACCTAAAGTTTAAAACTCACTTAGTCTCAAAACAGAGTTAAACACAACCTGACTGTAATGTGATAAGAGCATTTCTCAATGTTGTGTGACACACAGCACATGACCAGAGCCCACATTCACTCAGAGCCTAGTTATTTTCGTGGCATGTAAAGAGCATTTTGCCAATAAACAACCTCGTAGTTTGCAGTTTCACTTTATAGATGCATGATTTTTCTTCATCACCTTTTAATAATGATTGACCAGCTGTTTATACCTAATGATTAAAAACATTATTTGAAATGCCAGCCCAACACACAACATAATTTCTGCGGCAACAAGATGGAAAAAGACTTTGCCTGCAGGGACATGAATAATAATGAGTTTGGTCCTGCAGTGGAAACCAGACAAATGAGTGAGGTCAGTCTGAGCCCTTTCAGGTTCGGTCATACATGCAGCTCTCCACAGACCCTTATACAATATAATTGTAGAGTAGCCTGCTACAAAAGTGGCCTTTGGATCTATATGAGCCTGAAAATATATACCTGCAATTTGGCCTCTCCATTCGATTTACTTCATCATGGTCTCTATAATGTAATATAGTACTAGCTGCCATAAACGCACACGTAACTCACATTCCACGAGTCCAGCTCAGAACTCACCCTAAATGGACTCCCTACATATGGCAACTCAGTTTGTCTTATTTTGTCAACAACCAGGATCCAAGAACTGTCTGCACTCAGTTCCCCCTTTATGGTTTATTTTATAGTCGCAGTATGTTAGTATTAGTTTGTGTGCTGCAAGTCATTCTTAATTGTCATTTTAATTGTGGTGAGTAGCTTCTTACTGCTGTATTTTAAAGATAGTATAGACTGTACTGACATATCCGAGAGGAAACGGTTGATGGTGCGCCCTCAAGATAAAACACACATCCTTCTGTTTTCCATTTGAGGTGAGGGTGATTTCCCTGTGTAACTCTATCTGAGTTTCTTTACTACTTATTTGCATGATTCAGGGCCTTAAAAGTCCACAAAAGACGCCAGTTTGTTATCTTTGCCGCGACACAAGAGCAGACGCAGAGACCACAGAGTTGTTCTCTATGGCTTTAACCTTGATGTATCAGAGTTGAACTGTGAGTGTATGTTGTTTGTGTAGTTTGAGTGGTTGGATAAAGCCTTTGAGGCCCGCTGGATGTCATCTTGGGCAGTCGCCAGCCTTCCTGCCTCCTTAGAGAACTCAAGAGGGGCTTGATTTGGCTTCAGGGTATCCTCTCATAAAATCACACACATTTCTACACACACAAAGACGCTGAATAACAGGATAACCTTGGGGTTGTAATTGCCCTCAAACATTCCTGGATTTACATATGCATATTAAACACACACATACACAACACCAGATGGTCCTGTGGATAACTTGCACTCTTGTCATTGTGATAGCAGACACACACAGAGACTCTCTTAACCCGGTCCACAAACTCCCAGGACTTGAAGTGTCTGACAAAGAGTAGTGGAAAGATAGTTGATATAGTTCTAACATTTGGCTATCTTGTACTAGTAGATGAGGTTTTCAAATACAAGCAGCAGATTTGCCTTTAAGTAGATTTGTAGATTTGCCTCCTCCGAACAAGAGACAGGAAACACTTCAATGACAAGAGTGGCTCTTCGTGCTAAGGTGATAGCCAGAAAGTAGAGACACCCTCGACTGCAATAGCCATGTTTCCATTATGTATTTTTATGTACATTTTGAAGCATTGCGTCATATACAATTAATTTGCAAAATTAATTATTTTGCAAATCAATTTTTGCCATCACTTGATGTGTGTTTATGAAAAAAGAGTTAACTCACATATTGGGTGATGGAAACAACTTTTTTGAATAAGTTCTGACACTGTAAACATTTACCTGACATGTCTTCGCCTCTGGACAGCATAAAACATTGCCGATACCAGCTGACATGGAAGAATAAATAACACTTTTCCAATTCAAAACAATTCCTAAAGACTTATATTTTTCTCTTGTAGATGGCCAAAGTTTTATTTACTTCTTTTTCAAGATTTTCCAGTGGTTGACAACAACAACTGGTTCTGTTGCTGGCTTCTTCTGCTCCGTTCATTACAGTCATATGTGTAACGTAGCCTATAGCAGCGGCAGTTAATGGAAACGAGCCTAAATTGCATTTTCTTGTTTTTAAATTTTTTTTGCGACATTTCAAAAGTTTGTCTCAAATTCACTTGACAGTTACATGGAAACAGGGCTAATAAAAAGATAACATCTAGAAAAGTACTAACAGTTCAAGCTGACAGAAGGAGGTGATTTAAATAGAAAACAGAAAATGCCATTGAATTCATTCATTGCTACATGATCATATTGTTTGTGATAATTCTTGCATGTTACAGTAGCATAACTATAATATTTGTGTTTTGAAGGAAGATAAAGGTAGAATATTGTCAGTTTTGCAGTAGTTTTAAATTTTAACCACTGTGAGGTACTACTTGGTCATTTTATTACCTGTAATGACCTACATTATATTCTTTGTGTCCGTTGTGTTTTTCAGGCCGTGGTGATATCCAACCCCAGCTGGACAGCGCCATGCAGGACGTCAGTGATAAATACATCCTGCTGGAGGAGACGGAGAAACAGGCCCTGAGGAAGGCTCTGATCGAGGAGAGACAGAGGTTCTGCTGGTTTGTCGCCATGCTGAGGCCTGTGGTGGTGAGTAAAGAGACCAATGAGCCTTTTCAAACACCCAGAGAGAAAAGTCACTTCTCTGCTTTTCACTTAAATCCCACTGACTGGATAGAAACTGTTTTCTAATCCACCATTAAATGCATATTTTCCACTTTAGACAATCATAAGCTTTTTTTTACACTCCAGCTGCCATGCAAATAATGACTGTTTTCACTGTTGTGTAAACTCTTGAAATGAGATCATGCTGTCACTCAAACAGTAATTATCTGCTATTGACTGTAAATGTCTTTGTTCTTTTCCTCCTTTATTCTTTAAGGATGAGGAGATTTCTATGTTGGGAGAAGTTACCCATCTCCAGGCCATCTCAGATGACCTCAAAGCCTTGACCTCTGACCCGCACAAGCTTCCTCCTGCAAGTGAACAGGTGAGAAAGAGCAGCAAAGATAAATCTGATGAAAATAAATCCCCCAGAATGGATATGTTGTTCTTATATGCACTTATTTATTGAGTTAGACTCCTTGAGTTAAATGTGGACAATAATGTTTTCCTTCCTTTCAGGTGATCATGGATCTGAAGGGCTCAGACTATGGTTGGTCCTATCAGACACCGCCCTCATCCCCCAGTACCACCATGTCCAGGAAGTCCAGCATGTGCAGGTAGGCTCACACAACCAATCACAAGCCTCACTGCCTCAAATAAGTCAAATAGAGGCTTTGTTTTACAAGTACACATTGATCTACTGCACCCATAAAACATTTAGCAATTCAGTTTACTTTAAAGTGATGTCAAATGGAAAATGAAATTACTTCACAAGAACTGAGGAAGTAAATAGTGACAGTACAAACAGTGTCTGTTTAGAGATTATACAATATTATAAGAGCATGACATGTAAACATACAGGATCTATTAAAATCTGCAAATCTGTTATTTTAACCCAATCAATCAGCAGTTTAAAGGGGAGCTAAACAAGGTGTTAGAGAAAAACTTGCTCAAACTATGTCTGCCACCTAGTGGTCATTATGAGCTGCAATAGTTTGCTTTATTTTTTTTTTTATCTTTACACATGTTTTGATATATTAAATGAATAACTTTTAGATAAAGTAGACTTCTTCACACACATTCTTATCATATGAAAAAATTAAACAAGCCCTTTTTAGCTGTTCAGACCGTGTCCTCTTCACTCTATCCTCACTGCTTTTTGTGTGTCTCCCGATGATTTTTCCAGAACTGCTTTGGTTTAGAGAAAGAAAGCTGATGCTTGGGTTATGCATTGCTTTGCAACTGTCTTGTGAAAATCATCTATTCTGGGGTTGTGGGTGATGAATCAATACTTTAAATTACATGTTGTGGCATGATGGCCTGCTACATGGAAGCAATGTAGGAATTTCAGTCTAAAATAAGACCATTTTTCTTTTTTTTTGTCCTTGATTCATATATGAATGAGTTTTGAAGATGCAGCATTTTCATCTGATGGTTCAAAGCCTTTGCTTCTTCTGTT
Source organism: Chromis chromis (assembly GCA_900302755.1). Classification (NCBI taxonomy): domain Eukaryota; kingdom Metazoa; phylum Chordata; class Actinopteri; family Pomacentridae; genus Chromis; species Chromis chromis. The sequence continues at coordinate 15,477 of OMNN01051545.1, read as the reverse complement.
GTTTTGAAAAAACAGCCTCATTTATAGTTTTGATGCTTTGCAATTTATGATTTTTACTCATTGTATGACATGTTTAAGGCACACACTTTTGTGAGTGTTTCTGTTTGTGCATGATAGAGTAGCATTAGCAGCTTTAGCTGGCTGCAGTTTTGCCTTGATCTTGTACATCTTTTATGTATTTTTTACATGACAGATTTTGAAATATCTGCTTTAGATGTTCAGTTCACACAGTAATTAGACTCTGTGATTAAGCTGTTTTTGTGTTTCATGATTGTTGTGTGAAGATTCTCTGACTCCAAGGCATGAAATCCTGTGATTTCCTGCCTGTAATTATTGTCATTATGATTTCATGCCTCTTGTGTTGGTTTGTTTTGTTGTTTGGTGGGTTTGGCCTCAGTCACTGCCTGCTGCATCTTGGTGTGCTGTGTTAATTGTTTCCCACCATGTCTCCTCCACATCCCCCCAATCCTTTGCCTTCATTCTTTCTTTTTATTCCCTTTAACTCTTCTTTACCCAATCTATGTCTTTGGGTGCACCTAATTCTCTACCTGTCACTGCCAAACCTCTCCTTGCTCTGGTCCTCCCCTCCTTCCCCTTTCACAGTAGTCTGAACAGCGTTAACAGTAGTGACTCCAGGGGATCCAGTGGCTCTCACTCTCATTCTCCTTCCTCCTCTTCTTCCTCCTCTTCCTCACACCACCTCTTCCACCACCATCACCCCCGCCATCGATTCCGCAGCTCCACGCTCCCCCAGCAGGCCCCAGCTCGGCTCTCCAGCATCTCCTCCCACGACTCTGGCTTCATTTCTTCATCACAAGACCAATACACATCGTCCAAGTCATCCTCGCCGATGGCAGCTGAGACAAAGGTAAGAAAAAACCCTCAGATACCCATACTCAGCCATAAGTTTGGATCTATGTCCCCCAGCCTCTATGAAAGGCAGTTAGCTGGCAGCAGTGAGTCGGTGTGATCATGGTGAAGTAATTTCACTGCTATTATTATAGCATAAATGTGCAGGAAATTAGTCTGCCTCCATTCTAGCTCAGGGCAAAACAGGTCAGGCCCATCTTGCTATTAAAAGTCGACCACTGTGACAGACTGTGGTTTGGCTAAACTCAGAGGCTTCAGCGTACTTTGTGTTGTATTTTCAGTAAATAGATCACAGTGAAATGACATGCTACACTGTCAACAGTGTGTTTTACAGACGCTAAGAGCATGTCTCTATCAGCAGGTCTCATTCTGCCGGTTCCATCTGAAACAGGGTTTGAGATAATTATCACTGAGATAGTCCAGGGGATTGTCTGTGTGGGGTTTTTGTGGTTTGAGATCAACCATGAGAGCGGCTGAACATTTTCTCAGCACGCCAGCAACCAGACTTCCTCCGTCCAGAACACATTGGTGTAGTTAGGCTCCAAGTTTTTATGATGCACTGAAGGTGGTTTGGCAAGTCAATCCCTGACCCATTTACAGTACAATCCTGGGAATCAGCCTCTCATTGCCTCATTCTCAGTTACAGTAGCTGATGTTTGAAGGAGAACAGCCTCATGGTCTTCTGGAGCTCTTTGATTTCAGTCTGTTTTCAATGAGAACTTTCTAATGACTCCAGTCTCTAATCTCTTTCTGGAGGGAAGTAAGCAAAATCATAATTTCCTTATATAAATTATTAATGTTAATTAAATAAGAAGGGCTTTAGTTGCTATAAAATCCCTTTAAATGCCATACAATACACAAGTGGAGTTTGTCACAGTGCTTTCCAAATCCCATGAAGAACTTTAACTGTGCGTCCGTCTGCATCTAACATAACGCCGCAGTTAATGCTGGTATGACTCCCAGTGCACCTCCTTTACAGCCACTACAGTCACTTGGCTGCTCTGTTCACTAACTGCTGAGAACTGTGGAAAAGTTGCCTCTGCTGTCTAACAAACTGCTTCTCTGGGTTTACCTGCTGACATGTCTGTCTTTGCAATCCTTCCCCTCTGTGCATGTCTGTCCTTCTCCTCCTGGTCTGTGTTTCTGGTTTCGACCTCCTGCTTGCTGCTGCCCTGCTGTACCAGCCTTGTCCCAGTTCCAGCTCCTCTGAGATGTCAGAGACTTTGCAGCTTCACAGTGACTGCAGCTCCCCCTCTTCTCTAGCTGCTGCTACTGCACCTCAGCATGCCTCTGACAAGGTGAAAAACACTCATCCACCATCCGCATTAGACACATCGACTTTAGTGTCATCCCAGATAGTGTTAAAGCAAGTGAGGAACTGCCAAACTCCCCCGTGTGCATCACTTCCTCCAGCTTTCATTCATTTCAGTGTTTGTGACCGATTCCTTTGTTTGTGTTGATGTGATCAGTTTGAATTCCTTATTTTTGGTTTCCTTTGTTCTGTTTTGTTTTCCACTGTTTATCATTTCAATAGTTTATCCCATTGCAATTTTGTTTCTTTATTTTGTCTCTTTATGGTGTCACCCCTCCTCCCACCGACACACAACCAGTTGTCCAATGGTTTTGACCACCACAGCCCAGCCAGTTCCCCTTACCTGCACAGCAATGGGGGCAGTTTGGGCTCAGGTTCAGGCTCTGCCTTCCCCTTCTTCCCTCCTTCCTCCTCATCCTCCACCTCCTCCTCCTGCCCCACTCGCTCATGGTCCCGTCCTGCCTCTGCCTTGCTGCCAGACTACCCTCACTACTGCACCTTGGGCTCCGCCATGGTGCCGTCATCACGAGTCCCCAGCTGGAAGGTTTGTTCATGTCCGCAGACCTGATGATCCACATGTTTCCATTCTCATTGTCCACAGTTTGTTCACACATTTTGGATTATTTTATAATTTTCAATGAAATCTTTAGACTTCAATCTGATGAGGAGGGAACAAAACACCAGAGAAATGTGTAGTATTATAAGAAACACTGACATGTGTTTGTTTATAGGACTGGGCGAAGCCTGGACCTTATGACCAACCGATGGTCAACACACTGAGGAGGAAGAAAGACAAGGAGACTCCAGTTGTAGTGGACAGTAATGGGAATATGAACAGTGACAGCAGCCCTCCGTCAGTCCAGACCTCGCTGCCGACTTCAGCTCCAGTTCCAGCTGTAATACAAACACCAAACCAGTCGGCATCGTTTGAAGAGAAGAACAGAATTGTGCCTGCTCCTCTCAAGGTCTGCTATAGTATTCGTCTCCTACTACATCTGCTTTCTTTTAACATGGATTATCTGATTAATTGAACGTTTCTTTATGGAGCACATTTTAACGCAACTGGAGTTGACGAAAATGCTGTACACATTATAAAACGACTTGTAAAATCAATTCAATCAAAGTAATTTATCAAAAAATCAAAGTCAGTGAAGGAGGACCGTTTGATTGAAAGAAGAAGGTTGTTCCAAATCTTTGGAGCGGCCATCACAACGAAATGATCTCCCTAAACCTGGGCTAAAATTCCAGGTGTTTCAGGCTGATTTACTCCAGTTTCACAGCTGCAGGAAAACTCTGGCCTGAACCGACGTTTAGCAAGTTTAAAAATCCAGTCTTAAACCTCCTGAATGGCTCACACACTCCTCTGGGCTGTTTGATATTTATGAGTTAAGATTAGGAGGATTATCACACTCTTTTTTAGCCTCTGAGGTTAACGTTAGCTGCAGATATTAAAACTGATGGTTAAAATCTCACCTCCAGTTCTCTCAGAAGAAAAGACAAACTGTGTTAACTGCATCCACAAGCATTTTCTCACCCAGACTCTTAGCCTTCTGCTTTAGTTTTTTTTCTCAGTGCAAAGTGTTTTTGCGTTACAGCAAGTTTTTGAACCACAGCGTCCCTTTTGTTTACATCCGTTTCCTCCTGAGATCAGCTGTGAGGGCGCTCTGCTCCCTCTGGCACAATAACCTTAATAATATCCTCCATTATTTTCAAATCTTCTAGTGTGTTTATGTCTGAGAGTAGAGAGATTATTATCTGTGAAGTTTCTCCTTATACGTGTGATGCAGCACGATTTTAAAATCTGTTAGGATTCTAAAATCGCTGCAGTCTGAGCCTGGAATTACCCAAAAGCCTTGATAATGAAACGGTTAAAAGCTGAGGATATAAGAGGTTCAAGGGTAGCATAAGGGCAGAGAAGTTCTACCAGGTTTAGTCACTCAGTTACTAAATTTTGCAATTAATAATAATACATTAATACATCTCTGTGTACTTTATTACTTGATCTGCATTGTACTATTTTCCTTTCAGACTCAAATAGAGATAAGTTCTGCTAATAATAGCAATTTGGGAGGATTTTGCTGTGAGACTAAGCACTACTACGTGATCCCCATAAATGGCCGATCTCTACTTTTTTTTTAATCTTATGATTTCAGACATTTTTCCCACTTAACTTCTTCTAATCTGTCAACTTTATACTTATAAATCTGTAGTAATTAGCTAAAGCTGTAGGCAAATTCCCACAAAAACATGTCCACTGATTCAGTTCCAGTAATTGCTGAAGCTTATTAACGTAGGTCAGTCTACATGTAATGCCATCTGTGATGCTGGAGTTTCAGCCGACCTCCCATTGAACTTGTAGCAGGCCGATGTTTTTGCAGTCACGGCATTTAGAAGAAATGTTCCCATTTAATGACTGTAATGGATTGTACGTAATGACTTTAATGACTTTAATGAATTGTACCTGCCTCTGTCCAGACATTCAGACTCTGTTACTGAATCGTTCTTTCCATTGATTTAATCTATTTTTCTGCAGGCTGGTGATATTGAAGCCCATGATGAACTGGCTCTGGCCTTATCCAGAGGTCTGGAGCTAGACACCCAGAGGTCCAGTAGAGATTCCATCCAGTGCTCCAGTGGCTACAGCACTCAGACCAACACACCCTGCTGCTCTGAAGACACTATTCCATCACAAGGTAACACACTCTTTATAGAATCACATTTTAAACTTCACTGCTCCTTTCCTTTCATCCTCTAGTGTCAGTACACTGTTAACCTCTTTGTTTCTTCCATTCCAGTATCAGACTATGACTATTTCTCCATGGCTGGAGACCAGGATTCTGATCAACAGCAGTCTGACTTTGACAAATCCTCCACCATCCCCAGAAACAGCGACATCAGTCAGTCGTACAGACGCATGTTTCAGACCAAACGTCCAGCCTCCACCGCCGGCCTGCCCAGCACTCAGGCTCCGTACCCTGCACAGGGGGCCTACCATGTGGGGACTTACCCCTCCACACCCATCCACACTGGAGGTTATCCATCTACTCCTGCTGGGCCTTATCCTCCCACTCCTACAGGTACAGTGTAGAGTACAGAAATCTGAGGCCACCATTGGGTTTGTTGTTTTTGCAAGGATGTAATGATAATTTCCTCGTAGTTTCAATCGTAGCATCTGGACAACCAAGTCCAGATGCTATGATTGAAACTACGAGGATAACCATGACCTGGATGACTGAGAATCTTTACAGACACGTAATGATCATACAACAAGAAAATCTGTACATGGTAATAAAAACACGAAAATATTCTGAACAAGCTGACTTCTGCAGGCTAAAGTGAGTATTTAGAGTGACCTCACTTTGCACTTCTGACTGTCTGTTGACTGTCTTTGAAGTTTTGTTGGGTTTTCTCATGGTGTCTTTTTAAGCTTCTTTCAGCACTTTGTTTATGTTTTTTCTGTGTCCAGATGATCACATACTGTTTCTATAATATTCAGGTCTGGACTCTGTGGAGACCAGTTTATCACTGTCAGTGTTTTATCAGCAGTTTTTATTCTCAAAATATGATTTCACTGCATTAGTAATGTGCTTGGAATCATTCTCATGTTGGATATTATTTAAACTGTCAGATACTTTCCAGAAGGAATGTTATGAATCAAAAATTGTATGCAGCCTGAAACCATGACAGACCCTCTTCATGTTCCTCTGTCTAACTCTTCTTCTCACACATTGTCAACAATTAGAACATTTTAAACTTTAATTCTTCACTCCACGCTACTCTTTCCCATTGACCTTCACTCCAATCTTTGTGAGCTTTTGCATATTTCAGCCTTTTAGCCTTGTTCCCCTCCTGATCAAACTTCTCCAGACTGTAAAAGGATCATTTTAGTATCCAGATGTAACTTGTTACTATACTAAGACTTCTTCTGGTCTCTGAAAGAAAAAAAAACTCATCAAACACTGATGGTTTTATTGGCCTTCCACTCCTTTTTTCACCTCTCCCTCCTCAGATTCTTCACATTTCTTTACAACAGCTTGAATACCACATCTGGAGTATCCAGTTTGTTTGCTGATTTGCCTTTGGGAGTGGCTTTGTTGATGCAAAATTGTGTCATTTTTGGTATTCTGAATAGAATGATATGACTTTGTCTTATATTTTAACACCCAACAACATGGATTAGAAGCTAACTTAGAATCATATAGCCATTTCTAACAAAATGTAGCTTCAACAGTCAGAAACTTTTGACAAGTCTTTATTGAAACATGATGTACAAATATATGGGGGTGGTGGCGCAACGGTTAAGTCCCTGGTCTACTGATCGGAAGGTCAGAGGATCGAATCCCCACTGTGGCGGCAACTGTTGGGCCCCTGAGCAAGGCCCTTAACCCTTCCTGCTCCAGGGGCACTGTACCATGGCTGACCCTGCGCTCTGACCCCAACTGGGATATGCGAAAATTGAATTGCCCCCTGGGGACAAATAAAGTTTCTAGAAAATAAATAAATAAGAGATGATTATTAACAGTAAAAAGTTTAAGACATGTTAAGTGCAAAGGGAGATCTCAATAAATACGTGCTACTTTTGCCTGTTAAAACCTTTTTACTGTAATTTTTGTGTTTTTTGATATGGTGCATATAGTTCATGTTAATTTTGGTTGTGTCTTGATACAGAGACTGATAAATATGTATGTATAGTCACTATAACCTTTGTAACAACAAATCCTTTTGCACAGTACACCTTATATTCACTTAAATCCATCTTGTCCATTTTTATCTTCTTAATGCTGCAGTATTGTTTGATATCATGTTGGTTTATGCTAACAATTTCCTCCTCCTTTGTTATCATTTGCATTGTGTCATAACAGCCTCCTGTTCAGGTCCGTTTTTTTTCTGGATCCAGCTCCCACAATGCCTCTGTTCTCTTTCCCCCAGGTCATGGTCCAGTCATCATCACCCCTGGAGTCGCCACAATCCGCCGAACCCCGTCCTCCAAACCATCCGCCCGCCGCTCAGGCTCTGTTGGCGGTACCGGCCCGATTCCTATTCGTACCCCTATGGTGCCGGTAAAAATCCCCACGGTGCCCGACATGTCAGGAGCAGTTAACGGGAGCAGGAGCTCAGAGGAGATGGGAGCAGAAAGCCCAGATTCTCCAACGTTTGCAGGATCGGAGGATGCCGGATCGCTGCCGGTGGTGTCCTGGAGCGGTCAGGCTACAACCAACCCTCCCACCGTGGCCAACCAGCCGCCTCAGCAGCACCTTCAGAGTGACATCGGAGAAGAAGGAGCAGAACAGGAAGAAGGAAACATGCTGGTGGCCATTCGGAAGGGCGTGAAGCTGAAGAGAACCCTCACCAACGATCGCTCTGCACCACGAATCGCATGATGACGCAGTGAAAACACGGCGAAGGTCACAAAGCACGTGTCATAGCAGCGGGGCTCGTCCTCTTCATTGTATTTGTAAATTAGGTCAAAAGCTTTAGAAAAAACATGTTGCTGGTAGAAGTGCAATGTGCAAAATGAAAAGGCTTCTTATACTAGCAGGAGAAATCAGCTGAACCTCCTCCACATGCAGCATTTCTAAATTTTCACCTGTGAGAATCTCTCATTTACAAATACTCGAACAAAACAACTTATAGATTGTTCACCACATTTCTAATTAGGCTTGTGATGCCTCAAATTATGTAAAGCCAGGTTAATTAAATGTGGTATTATAGTGGGATCACAGGCCCACTTGTATAATCCTTGTATAAGTTGAGTAATTGTACAAGCCTGTACAAGACCTCAGGTCTTATTTAAGGATTTTAGCCAAAGCACTGAGATGCTTTTGCTAATCAGGACCCACAATGACAGTGAAAAACATCAGGATGTGTTTTTGTTAATGAACGACAGAGCAGCATTACCCTACAGTATGTTTATTTCATTAAAAGGACAGTAAAGATGTGCTTCACACAAACATGAATCCAGTTTTCTCCCTCATCGAGTACAAGTGTACATTCAGTGCATCGTGGGAAGCACTCTGACTGCCTGGAGACTCAGCAGAAGAAGGTCTGCAATAACCACTGAAGGTACTACGCAGCATCCAGAGGAACATTCAGTTGCAGTGGGAGGTTTTGGCTTCAGTGGCAGGATTTGACTGCACCATTTGGCAGCTCCTGAACTGCTTATTTGGAAACTTGCCTGGTTTGGTGCTGCGTTGACAGCAGCTGAGACTTGAATACAGCAGAGTCCGTCCACAAAGCAACACATTTGAATTTCTGTTGCTGCCAGAGTTTGACCCTCGTCTGAGTTGTAGGAGACAACAGTGTGACTACAGTGTGATCGGAGTGTCACATGGTCGATGCTGTGACATCAAGAGACGCTACCACTTTCGTCCTGTTTTGCTTTATTTGTTTTAATATTCACACAATCTGTAAATAATTTAGCACGAGGAGTGTCTCTGTATTTGTTCTGTACGTCCATGTTCTTCCTGCTCCTCCACGGTGCCAAAATCATTAGCTTCACATCTTTAAATAGGATATAATGATCATCATCACAGCCCATCGCCTGGAGATGTGAAGGCTTCTTTTTTTTTTTAACTCGACTCATTTAATCTGAAATCTCTACATGCTGAGCTTGTAGACCTTCTCAGTGGTTTGTCTTAACATGAGTCATATCATTTATTAGCCATATAACAACCTGCTGCGCATTGATTGCTCATAGCATCACTAATAACTGTCCCAGTACACATGTGCCATGTCAGAACACCCGTCAAATTTATATGAATATATATTATTAAACATTTTATTGAAGCTAATGAGGCAAAATAATTTTGATGTTTAGAAAGTTGTAATTTGTAACGCCATGTTGTTTTTGTTCTGTCCAGTTGCTGTTATGTTGAATTGTTTCTTTTTAACGCATGCAGCCAGTATCAGCTCAGTTGATCAATTAGATTTTTACATCCGTCACTTCAGTTTTATTTTTTGTATCAAAGGTAACAAGTTGTGCAGATTTTGTTACCTTAAAAACTAAGAAATCACATAAAAATCCACGTATAACTTAAGAAATGTGTTGTTAAAGGTACATTTTAATTATTGTTTTTTTTAATTCTGGACAGTAGGATGGTTTGAGGCTCATCCATTAGACTATAAGCTAAATAGGCTGCTTAGTGTCTGTATTTGATTTGCATTTCAGTTGAAGCACTGTGAGACCGCGGCTACTACAAGACGTATGAAACTGTAAATATTATTTAGCTACACAAGTTAAGTCCAGAAACTCACACAGTTTTAATTTATTTTCTTTCTCCGTCTTTAAATCTCTTCTTCTTTCTCAGCCTTTCTCTATTTTTATACTTACAACTGAAATGTCAGTATAACAGAGCCGATTCCTCTCCGTGCATGTTCTATCTGAGGATGTGTTCAGTGACGTCCCGTATTTCACACACTCGCATACGTTGTGTTTAAATATTCATATAAATTCAGGCAGAAGCACACTGTTAAAACTAGTTTGTGTCAGTATTATGGTTTTGGGATTATTCCGAGCTGCAACCACTTCAGCTTCAGCTTCAGTCAAGATTTCTTTCTGAATGAATACACCTAAATCTTTTTATTATTGTTTAAAGTAATGATTACTTTCTGGTTGTGCACCTATTTTAGGTGAAAACATGAATGCGACAAAGTTCCCTGATTCAATTTTACATGTTTCTGTTTAATTTGTTTTCTGTCCACTCATCTAAAACTTGTATTATCAACCCATAACTCCCATATTTAAATTGCTAGCATAAATATATATTATATATTGCCAAATGTCAGTATATACTATGAATAAGAAGTTTATAGTTTGTGAAGGTTTGAAAGTCAATTCAGCCTCTTTCTAGTTTAGTTTTTAGCTTATTTTCCCCCCCGAGGAGAGTTGAGCTCTCCGTGTGTCCCTGTGTAGTTCAGGATACGATGCGGTTTGTTTCAGGAGGTTAAAGGTTGATATTTTTTGTGTTATGACAGCTATAGCAATATAATAAAAAAAAAATTTAAATTTGCTTTGCCTCACTCACTTCTTGAATGTCCATGTGTGCAACTAAAGTGCTGTGCTGTCATCTTTTTATTCAGTTGACCTGTCAAATAGTTAAAATTATTTATGCTTCAAGGTTCTTCAGCAGCTGATCTGGAGGGTTCCACAGTGATCCGACTTAAAAGGTGAGCTTGACAGTTTATTCTTGAACTAGAAAAATGAAAATGACCAAATGAAAGCCTAAAATCTTCCTTACTCATGACAAATTTTGATTTATAGGGATTTTAGGTTTCATCTGGCTGGAAATGACGAGCAACAAAAGACGGTAAGACACTGTTAGAGATGTTATTGATGTACTTGAACTATTTATGTTTTTTCGAAACCTATTTACTTAAAATGCAATGTCTGAAATTATTCAATAATCAATCTCAAAGCCTTTATTTATCATCACATCAATCAAGCAGGCTTTCTTTATGTATCCACTGGGGTTTTGTTTCTCTTTGTGAAGATCTCCTGCTCTATAAGGTTTGGAGGTTTCTTTGCATCCTCCACAGATTCTGGATGAAGTTAAGGCCTGGACTCTGACTGGGCTGCTTTAAAATGTTCATATTCTTTCATTTTAACCATTTTTTGACCTCTTTGGCTACCCAAAGTTAAGTTCTGCAGATTGTCTGATGTTTTCCTCTACAACCTTAATGTCGTCCTGTTTTCTCATGATTCTGTCCAAAGAACTGATTATTTAAAGCTTCCTTCTTTGTCCAGGTGAGTTTTTGTGAATCCTTCTTGGCTGACGTTCAGAGAGATCAACCTTGTTCAGTGTCTGCTGGAGTCTCTGTTTTTAAATGTTGCTTTTGTTGCTGATCTTTGGATTCTTCTTGACTTCTCACACTACGCTGCTTGTCAGCTCACTTTTCACAATGTGGAGCGCTTGTACTTTTTGTTGATGCTTTGCACTGTGACCACTAACACATGAAAACCCTTGGATATGACTCAATAGCCTCTGAGCGTCTTGTTAGCAGCCACAATGTGCAGCTCTCACAGTGATGGAAGCTAATAGCAGCTCACTAAGCTCTTTAGTGTTAACTATGACTTGTAATTGACTAGAGAGCTTCTTCATCAGCTGTTCTCAACAGAACACTGTAGAACATGGTAGAAATTGTATAGAAACTGAATTATCTCACAATCTGCAGCAGTTTCAAGGGGTATGAGTAATTTTGAATACATCATTTTCAGTAAAAATGCAAAAATATACATAATATCTGACTGTCTTTTGTTACATGTTTATGTAATTTCCAGTCAGCTGACACCTAATGGTCAAATAAAATCAAAATTTGCCATGAGTATGAATAATTCTGGGCTTAACCTCAGCACTGAGTCCATGAAAAACCTTTACAATATTTGTATGGTCATAAACAGATGATGTGCTTCATTCTGGCCACCAGGGGGCGCTGCTAGCTGACCTTTCCTTCACATAATACTGTACATCCTCAGAGGCCTTAACTCCTCTGATCAACTTTCCTGAGTGTTAGACTCTCACACATGAGCTCTGAGTTGAACCAACACCTTTCTGTTTGTGTTTTTAGGGGCAGTCGTCTTCCTGGAAACAAATAACTTCCACATGGTGTCATATTTTCTCGGGGTGTGGACTCCTGTCTGGCTGAATAATTCAGATGCCCCACGTGTATAACAGCAGAGGGAGGGATGAGCACACACCCAGCACACAAACACTCCTTTCTACTGTTCACATCACATCCAGGCTGGAAAAATGAAAACAGAAACTTTAAAAGAGTCTCCTTGTTGGTCTTTATGTCACTCAATGGTACAAGTGGGAATATGTGTTTAGATTCTAGTTTTAACGCAGGAAATTGATTAGAAATATAACAGAAAATACACTGTATGAATCCCATTGTTCGGTTTTTCTCGCGAGAATACAGATGAATTCTTTAATTCATCATCTCCAATATGAAAGACCACTGATGGGGCTTTGGTAGATGCAGAATAACGCGGACCCAGTCCAGCAGAGAGTCCATCTGTACTGGATGTACGTCTGGTGCCGTCACAGTTACGCACGGAGCAACGCAGCGCTGCGATTGGAAAATATTTTCGGGCTGCTGGTCGCTTTAAGTTCCTCCCATCCGCTCCTCAGCAGCCTGTCAGCCAGAGGTTACTCTACTACAGCAGCAAATATGTGATTTACCCTCACATAGAACACTACAGCCCCACTAAAGGTTCCAGGTTTCTGCGCGTCTGACCGCAAACTGTCGCCGCCGCTGAAGCGTCTATGCGCTGCAGCAGCTGCTGTGTTCTGAAGGTTTCCTGAGGAGGTTTCTGGACGGGACAGCGGAGCATCGATTGAGGTGCGTCCGATAAGTCAAGTTTCAGTTTGATTTCTGGACGTTTTTCCCTGCTTTGTGTTTCCCAACAGACGCGTGAAATCCGCTCTATTCCATCCGTGCGTAAATAATGTTGTCGGGCCTGTGTTCGGCTCCAAACAGCCTCCAGGTTCAGGGGGCTGCTGTACCGCGATCTCAGCAGCGATTAACTCTCATTATATGGAGGTGATTCTGTGAAGTCATGTGCTGCTGGAGCTCAGTTAACAGGCCCGTTCTCTCCTGCAGGTCCACCGCTCACCGCCTCCCCGCCCAGAGATGCTGCCCTGCCTGAGAACCGTCCTGCGGCCTGCCTTCTCCCTCAGAGCCGGGACTGGGATGGCCTCAGCCGGGCTCAGAAACCACCAGGCGTCCCCGCCGCTGTCCGCACTGGTACAGCGGTGTCATCTGGGCACGCACCCGCTGAAGGAGCCCGTGGAGCCGCTGAACTCTCCCCGCGGAGCCAAGGAGTTTATTTATAGCCTCCATCCGTCCGAGCGCACCTGTCTGCTGCGGGAGCTGCACAGGTTCGAGTCCATAGCCATCGCTCAAGGTAGGTCATGTGTTCCAGTGGTAAAGTACTAGGGATGGAATGGAAATGCAGTATTTTTACTTAATGCACCTCAAATTTAGTTTGTTACAATTACTGCAAACATAATATGATAAATATAATGTACAGTACAGGGGGTCGCCAGAAATAACATTTGTTTAGTTCTAAATTCAATTAATTTTTTAACAGATATCAGTGATCAAAGAGACTGGACATGTCACAGTCCATCTATTATTCACTCTTGTGTCCCTGGATGCGATATGTGATGACAAGCAGTGAAGTCTGGGGTTAGAAATATTCATCCTTCAGCTTAATTACCTTTGACATCAGTTGCAGGCTGCAGTGGCATGAAGTTTAACCTTTAGGCCGATGGTTAGATGGATAATCAACACTTTTATTTTAATCTTTTGAAGCATATATGAGGACTCTCTTAAAGTGTTATCAATCATCATTTTTCCATCATGAAAAACTATTAATCAATCATGAAATGCTGCTTTGTGGCTGATTTCTGACCTCTGACCTCTCAGTCTGCAGACAAAAACAGAATCTATAGACGAGGATCAATAAAGTTCTGTAAAGTCAGACTTATTTCCACATCGGTCTGAATCATTAATTAGGAATCATTGATTAATATTTAATTTAGTCAGGTAATCTGTCTTTAATTAAATACTGGAGTGCCTAAACCTTATTATGTAAACTTGTTGGGTAAATTCACAACACCAGTGTTCATTTTACTGTAATCAGCTGCAGCTTTTGTCGTCAGACCTGCAGTGTAGTATCTGATAGAAGTGTTTCTGCACCATAAAGTAGACGCCGCCTCACATCCTTCTTTTTATTGTTTTCACTTGTTTCTTCAAAGACGTGTGATTCAGGTGTATTGGAAAGTGTTTGTTGGTGTGATTGTGACTGACTGTGCATCTCTGTTAGACTGGTGATTTGTCATTTCTGCAGAGTGAGACAATGCTTCTGCCAAAAAACTGCTGCAGGAAAAGAGGCTTGATGGGTTCCAGCCACCAGAGATGTCAGTAAAAAAACAAACTAATTTCACCTACAAAGATTTGACTAGAAGTTGGAGAAATATTTAGCATTTTCTGTATTTTCTCAGGCATTAGGCTTAATTCTTTCCCCATTTTGGAGCAAAATTAATTCAGTCTGACTCTGCGTGATATTAGTGGTTCATAGACAGAACTCTGTAACACAGTAGGTCAAAGTTATATCAACATTTCTACATACATTGAGGGAATTTCTGGCATTTCTGACATATCCAGTCCAAACCAAGTGCAGTTAACTGACTTGCAGGACCTTTTTAAAGAAGCCATATTCTGCTTTTTGGGGTTTTCTCTCTCCTTTAGTGTGTTTTATAGCATCTTGTGTGCATGTAGAACTGCAAACTTCTTCTTTTACTTTATTATCTCCCACATAAAGCTCTGCTCCTTACCTTTCTTAAACACCTTGTTTAAAGTCCAGGCTTTTTTTCTGTAGCTTATCTATGTCATCATGTTACACATTTGCATAATGTCTCCCTGGTGGCTAATTTGGCCCCAAAACAAAGAATAAGCAGCTTAATATCTGTTTGCTACAACAGCTTCTGCTAATGTTGCATCCTTATTCTGTTAGATCTGGAGTTATGGTGTGTAACCAATGTTAGCTTGCTTTGTCAGTCTAACTGACCAATCAGAGCAGACCGAGCTTTTCAGCATGAGAGTCTTAAAGAGACAGGAACTAAAATTGAGAGTTTCAGATAGAAGGTTAGAAGAGCTGCTGCAGTCATGTACAGTGAGAAAAAAATAGTGTTGTTGTTTTTTTAAATTAAAGCATGTAAACATGTTCTAGTCGACCCAAAAATCCCAAAAATAAATGAACCTGTAAATGAGCTTAATATGGGCTCTTTAAATAAAGCATCATCCCAGCTAGCAGGAAATGTTCCCACAACATTGGCGAACTATACATACAAGTTCTTCTTATATAATATACACCGATCAGCCACAACATTATGACCACTGACAGGTGAAGTGAATAACATTGATCACATTGGTACTATGTGGTGTTCTGCTGGAAAACCTTGGATATGGGCATCCGTGTTGATGAGACTTAGACACCCAAATAAACATTGTCCCAGAACAAGCACACTCCCTCATGCAAATGGAAATCCCAAATGTCACTGATCTACCCTTGCAGGAAAATGCACCCCACCACATGGCAAAAACATCAAACAATCAGGAACATCTTGAGGAACATGACAATGGCCCAAGATGTTGATTTGACCTCCAAACTTCCTAGACCCCATTCTGATCAAGCATCAACAGGATGAAGTGGAACAAGTTTGATTGACAGAGGCCCCACTGCACAAGCCAGAGTACCCAAAGGATCCACTGCCAACGTCCTGGTGCCAGAC
>OMNN01051543.1:0-26147 GCA_900302755.1 Chromis chromis | reverse complement strand
TTTACTTAGTGTGTTTTATGATTGTTGACAGGGTGGAAACCTTTGATTGCTTATGCCCCCACATTTTGAGAGAGAATTACATTAAAAAAAGTAAAAAAGCAATCATCAAAGTGTTAATCCTAGAATCAAAACATGTTATGCATGTCATATTGAATATCATTTCTTAGATTATAAGGATCAAAGTCATATTGTTACATAGAAAATGAGTCTCATTAAAACAAAGTACATATAATAATAATTTCCATACTCTGGTGCCACAATCCTGTATACTGATAAACATAATTATGCAACGCAGCAACATGAATACATAGTATGTTTCACACCGCAGTCTACACTCCCACGTTTGCCCTTCTCTTCTTTGTCTTCTCCACCTGCATCTATCACCTGTTCTTCCGCCTTCTCCCTTCCTGCCGATCTCCCTCTTCCCCAAATAGATTACGACACAGCCGTCTTAGCAGAGACTGAACTCTGCTTCAGAGAGTCTGCAGCACCTGTTCCTTGCCTACAGTCTGTCCTTATCGATTGGATAGCCCCAGCCAGGCACTCTGCGTGCGTTTGGCCTTGGCACTGCTTCTCTTCTGCCAAACAGCAGATGCCAAATTAAGCAGGCCTAGCCAGGACAATAGGGTAGAAGGGAAACCCACTGCCTTGCAGGAAGTAAACAGAAATAGAGCAGCTAGCAGAGCATGTCACCGTAGCTGTGTTCTTGTCAGTTTATACATTTGAAATATAGAAAATGTGCAGGCCAAAAAAGAGGATAAAGTCTGAATTTCTATGTGATGGGCCATAGTAATAAGTTGTGTTGCAAAACATTGAAGGTTATTGGGTAGAGGCTGCTGAAAGTTTCCCGAAGTTTACCTGGAAGGTTTTTTGTTATGTTGTATAGAGACACTGTTAAAGAAGTTAGTCAGAAGTGACAAAGAAAATCACAGTGGCAGCTGGTTCCAAGCATTTTTAGAATAACGTATATAAGTAATTATAGAAACCTTTATCAAAACGATTAAGACAAGAGCATTCATCCAAGACTACTTCAGCCCTTGTACATAACTACTGCTTTATTCACTATGTATACTTTTACAAATCCATTCTATAGCTCCAAATCAACCACAAGCCTTTGTGTGCAGCTCATTTTCTCAGCTCACTCAGCTCATCTCATTCCAACCAATCTATAGACTTTGATGGATTCTTCCTATATATTCTTATCAGTTGTCCTTACAGAACTGATATAAACACACTGCATTTCTTCAATAGGAGATGCCACCATCCAGCCTTTAAAGAAACATGCTGATGGTTCCCTAAATTATAAAACAGAAAAACAACAACCACAAAAAAATTGGAAATTGGTTGCTCCCATTAGCTTTTTGCTTTGAACAAGGGAACTTCCCCTGATTAAGAAAAGAAGCATGTAATTGGCAAACTTGCTGCAGGTGTCTCCAACCTCAGCAGAGCAATGACATGATTATGCAACTGGTAAGCCGGCGGGGCTGAGCAGCAATGTGTCTGTATGTGAAACATTTGCGGTGGAACGTGGCGCTGCCTGGCAGCCATTTTTAGGGAGGCTCTGTTAGTTTGAGGTTGTTTTTTATCTTAAAGTATCACTGCTTTGAAGTGCTCCGTTCTGTCTTATCAGCAGGCTTGAGCCACTCGCCACAAGCTCTCTGTGTGCGTATTGCATAGCACACAAGTGAGTGAAAAGTACATGTGCGTGTATGTGTACGCAAAGAGTAAGCGTCTGTACAAGTGTGTGTGTGCTCTCCAGCCATAGGGGTAGTGCGTTATCGCAGTATACAGCCCCATTCAGTGTGTGTGCTACTATCCAGCCTAGAAAGCTTTGTGCCCTCCAGTCAGCTTATCATTTTGCTTTTACCCCTCTGGATCCATCCCTCCCTACTGTTCAGAACAGTGTGTGCATGTGTGTGTGCATAGATGCAAAGAGGCAGCAACTTTGAAGCAAACTGCAAGAAGTAATCATCTTGCATATTAAGAAGTATAATAGACACTCCAACGCAGTTCTGCGAGAACTTCTGTCTTAATTCAAATCCCTCTTCACTTTGCTTCTGTTTCACTCTTCCTCCTCTCTGGCTGTCTGTCTGCCGGTTTTCTTTTTTTTTCTGACGGTGTGGGAAACTTGCCAGGGGAAGTTCGTTTTCCCTCTCCTCTCTCCTCAATG
The DNA here is from genome assembly GCA_900302755.1 of Chromis chromis. Classification (NCBI taxonomy): domain Eukaryota; kingdom Metazoa; phylum Chordata; class Actinopteri; family Pomacentridae; genus Chromis; species Chromis chromis. The sequence continues at coordinate 23,977 of OMNN01051543.1, read as the reverse complement.
CCTTCTACCTTTTGTGTTGTGGATTTACGATCCCTCTGTTTACCAAGCGAGAAGTCAACAAGAGCATTCTCGGCAACAGAGCGGAGGCAGAGACAGGCAGTCTTACCCACACAGAAAAACATTGCCACACACAGTCATGCGCGCGCACACACTCGCTCGATGTCTGTCTGCATGTCAGATGATCATGTGTGAGCAACCAGGGCTGACTGACAGCATCTCTGTGGCCCCTCCAGTGTGGTGACAGATGACAACTTCAGGAACAAGTTTACTGCCAGCCTGCCATTGTCTCACCTTCCCCTGGGCTCGCTACAGGTCAGGAAAACAAACAGGATAGAATAGAATAGAATAGAATAGAATAGATTTCCAGTTTTCAAAGCCATTTTCAATTATGTTAGCTTAAAAACTGAGATTGAATGTTTATTATTGACCTAGTAAACAACAGATAACACAACACAAGGTGGTAGCTAATCATTTGCTTCCATTTATATCACACAAGCTTCCTCATCAAATGAAGTTTTCTCAATAGAATTGAATAAAATTAGGTTTTATCGCACTAATATAAAATTATATAAGTGTATTGTGTTATTGTTTACAAACATGTATGCATATGTAATCCATTATTTCAAAGAAATTGTTGTTAGAAAATGAAAACTTAAGGAATGCTGTTTCATATATTTGAAGAGCTTTGTCTGACTAAAGGTGCTTGTTTCATTGACCATCAGTCTGATTACTACATTTGTCATATTTTGATATATAAGAGAAGAGTTAATGCTGCTGTAGAACCCTGTTCTCAAATAGGAAAGCTAGCACTGCAATAATTCAGTAAGACTATTAAAAGAATATCAATTTTGTTTTACATTTCTGCAGTATAATGTGAATGTTTTTCATCCTAATGTGTGAAAGCAGGTAACGTGATAAATGATGTTTCACCGTAAACATGTTCCGTGCGTAAATATAGTGCAAAATCTTAAAGTGATTTGCTTGCACTGAATTCGTGACTGTATTTTCAATTTCTTGTTCTTGTGGCATCGGGTTCGGCAAAGAGCAGCGTGTTTAGGTTAGCTGACATCATGAAGTTGTCATAGTGCATTTGCTCATGGCTTCCTAAGCTTAAGCACAGGGAGATATGTCAGCCGCCACAAGTACAACCTCTGGCCCTTTTCGCCTATAAATGTTTCATGAACCTGTTATGTCATGTTCCTGTGGTTCCCTACAGCCTCTTTCACAGCATCCTGAGTGATGCAAGTGATGAATTCATCACATTACAGAATCCTTTTTTTTTTATTTTTAGCCGCAATGCTACAACAGAGCAAGCAAAGGTGGACAAAATAGAAGGCATAAGATTAGTGAAATTAGTAGAATACTGTAAAAGAAATGTGTCAGAAAGTAAGTTATAACTTAGCAAAAAGATCACGTGGAAAATGTCAGGAGAACAGCAGAGGCAAGGAGGATAGATAGAGATGCATCGGTAGTGAAGTGCTGTGGCCCCTCGACTGTGATGCTTGCAGACTTTCGTGTTACCTCATCCCAAGCTGCCAGCCGCTGTGTTTTCTGGCCTGTACTCAAATGACAGCAGACATCAACCTCAGACACACGTACACACCATTACTCTTCCATTGTTGTGGCAGAGGCCCTAATGGAGCTTCCCGTTTGAGTCCTGATAGGCGCACACACACACACATTCTCGCTCTCCGCTTCATAAGTACACACACTCGCACAAACACACGCAGATTGACAGCTAGTCCCTAGGCCACTGCTGCCACGCATGATTGATGGCAATGTTCCATGGAGAATGCATGAGGCAGGGCGGCAGTGATTCAGGAATGGGGAGCAGCACAGTTTAGGTACGGAAACACTCCATTGAGTTGTGGAGGAAGAGAACAGAACGTACAGGAGGAGTGGGATGCTACATGGCTGTCAGTCAACCAGACAGACAGAGAGAGGGAGAGAGAGAGAGACAGGAGGATGGAGAGAAGCACGGCGTCTTTAATTAAACTTAAAAAATCCACCGGAAAGGACAAGTTCGGTTCACAGTAAATAATACAAACACCCACTCGTTCCTGCCACCCACACAGTCACACTTCACTCACACTTCATTCTGCTCTGTCGGAATGTCGGAAACTAATTTTATAAACACCTAAAATCAGACCTCAGAGAAATGTAGTCGCTTCAGATCAAGCACACATTGTTGTCTTTGATTATAATCTAACAGCATGAAGACTATATACAGTACACCGAAAATGTGCAGCTAAAAATATATGCAATAATGCCAGGAAGATATGTTTTAATTCCTACCCTGCCCATTTTTAGTTACTTTTTGAAAACAATTCTCAAAACTACTTTTTCAGATTTGGGATATCATGCTAAATATCATGGTTTGGGATAAAATACATTCTTTTACAACATGTTTAAAGCTTCTCCTCCGTTTTTTGGGTTACCAGGTTAACAAGTCCCACCCCATCTAACATGTGATTGGTTGGCTGGAAAGGAGCTGGAAAGCAATAAGATAAATGGCAAAGCAATGTTGATTAGAAACGCAAGTGTGATATGCCACAAACAAATGGTACCAGGAGAAAATACATTTCCCTCAAAGGGTAATTAAGAATGCAGCTTAGCTGTATAGAGACCTCAGGTTGTTAAATTCATACAATTACATCCCTCTCTCCAATAAAACATTCAGCTCCGTTGAGAGATGGAACTCTGTGACCCTTCAATGTTAATGCCCACCTTATAGTACATATTATGGCCTACGGCGCACTAAGAGAAGCACAATTGCCTCTGCTTTCCTTTTTTTTTTTTGCTGAAAATCTTGAAATCAAGAATTTTAACATCAGGGCAGACTTAAAAGCTGCACAAAGCAGCTTAATACTTTTGCTACCACAACTCACAGGAAATGAAAGCTGAATTTTTAGGAGCTCAAAGGAGTGTTTTGTACGGCATTGTTGAAAAAAGGCATAGAGATGAGGAAAATCTTATACGTGTACTGAACAGGGAAATATTATAACATATATATTTTTGTTGTGAAAGTAGCATAACCTCATGATGTAGGTGAGTTGCCTCTGTGTTTTTGTCTGTATTTGTTTTTGCCTTTATGTGTACTTCAGGAAATCCACATACTATGGGGTTTTCAGTAGCAAAGATGAAGCCAAAACACTGTCATCAGCTGTATAGGCCTGCAAGCAGAGTATATTTACAGTGCTGCATTGATTTTGCATAATAACAATGTTGTGGTTGACTATAAAAGAGCCAGGTGCAAAATTATAAAGTTTATAAAGAATTAAAAATGTGGTTTGGAGCCAAACTAATTCACATAATGCACAATCTCTTCTGTAGGCTTAAAGTTAATTCACAGATGTCTGTAATTACAATTTCCTTAAAAATGTTCTTGAGTATAATTTACATATTTATTTAAAAGTACTCAATTGCACAGTCTTTACTGTGCTTTGTGACAGTAAAGATGCAGAGTTAGAAAACTGGCTTCCCCTGTGTACAGTGCTGCACCTAAGGACCTCCAAATAATTTGAAACTAATAAAATAATTTTAAGGGAAAGAAAGGAAAAAACGATTTCTTTGTACCGAGCTTTCAATCCTGCAGTGTTGATTTGTACCTCCACATGTGGCAGCGGGAGTGAGAAACACTTGTATAATATTCTTACAAGAGGGCACTCGCACTTCACAAACACATCTTGTACTTATCGCTCTCTCTCTCTCTCCCCATCACCTCATCCATTCATTCTTTATTTTCGTCCCCTAAACAGGGTCGATGTGAATAATTGAGCCTTTTTACAATGAAATATTGACAATAAAAGAGTGTGCCATATGCATTTAAGTGGCCTTCCTGCCTCTCGTGATGTCATGCTGTTATAAATCATGCACGACACTGAAAGAATGTTTTTTTTCTGCCAGGTTAGGCAGCAAGAAAGCACTACTGTGTGCCAGCCCCATAGGAGAGACTGGTAATCTTGTGCAGGGAAAACAAATCATTGGTGTTGCTTGGAGATTCTGAGTGTAAACGCTGACGTTGTTGCAAACTCCCCCCCACTTTATTGCACATATTCAACTTGTTCTGTTCTAATTGTTTCAAAACATGTCCTGCACTTGAGAGAAATGTATAACCCCCCCAAAGGTGTGGCGTATGACTGCAACACTAACATTGGGAAGTCATCAGAAACATGAGCTACTCCCTGTCACAGCTATTTAGTGCTGTGTAAATGAGTGCCTGCAAATGTCTGTCACCATATTAATTACGCTTGTAGGCCATTGCTCACATAACTTGGTGGGAATGCAGATGGTTTGCTTGATCTCACACTTCTTTAAACTTTATTGTTGTAATTTTTTCATCCTCAGAATGAACTTTGAACCCGTGTCCTCGCATAAACACATCTGCACTTCAATCATGTCAGGCTCCGCAAATCTGCACAGCGCATTTTGGATTCTGGCTCCTCATTTAAGAACTCAGGCTCTGCCGTTTTGTGAAGTTAAACTGTCTTTTCTTTCTCGTTAGATTATCGTCCACCTCCCATGATCCCCCCAAACCGAGGAGGTGTAGGAGGGGGTCCGATCGGTGGGGGAGGTGGTTCCTCCTCTTCGTCCACCAGCCGTGCCACCACCACACGTTCACCTCCGTACTACACAACCCCGAGGCCCCTCCTAACCACCTCACCCGGACAGAGGTACCGAACGACCACCACGATCCGTCAGCCCGTCCTGGTTCCCGCTGGAGGTTCGTCGTCCGACACCAATCAGATTCCTGACACCAATCAGAAAGCCGGGGGAAGGTCCCCTCCGGTACAGGTCCCTCCAGCGGCCCCGCAGCCTCCTGCCCTGCCTCCCCAAGACTTCTGTAGTCCAAGAGTGACGGCTGATATATCGTGGCCCCAGACACAGCAAGGCCAGACAGCCAAACAGCCCTGCCCTGTAGGGACACTAGGTAAGAAGGCTACATAGGCAGATACATAACAGAGTTTATAACCAACAATTATATATTGTAAAAGTATGTGTGAAAACTTCATTCTATATGTTATAAGTATTTTGTGTGTTTCCTTATTTAGGGCTCTCCTTTTTCTATGTATTTTAGCAGCAAACTGTTCTAAAAATTCAAGCATTTTCAAATAAAAGTCCCAATGCTGCAAATAAATACCAAAATAAAAGCCTTTATGGTGACAGTCTTAATTTGGAAATAGTATTTTATGGTCTATATACGTCACAAACAGTGAATCGAATTTTATGAGCTGCATGTTTGTACATGAAACCTGATCCTTCAAGTAACTACCTGCTGCCTCCAATAGATACTATGATTAAAATTAGATCAATATATGTACAGGTAACATTTCATATCAGTGACTGCAGTCCAAAGTACATTGTAGAGCACATTAATAACTTAAATACATAATTCGTTTTTAATATATGTAGATGGAAAAGAGTAAGAGCTAAGGATGTGAAATGTAGAATACAGACAAGTTAAACATTTATCTTTCCCTTGAAAAATATCATGGACCAGTAGCACAAATTTCCACACGCACACTTCCTCAGGATAAACTCTAGCGCTTTAATCAATTAGCTCACATGACAGAGAAGGTTCTTCAATCCTCCAGCTGCCATCCTCACACAGGCAAACACTGCGAGCACAAAATGCTTAGTGAACCTCGGGCACCTCAGGAGTCTTCGTGTCTCCTGGTGAATGTCAGGGCTGTCTTACCCTGTTTGCTCTGCTTGTCATGCAGGCGTGGCTACATACGTGTGCGTGGCCCATTTGGGCTACTGGGATCCCCAAGGCCCCGACCTCAGCAACTGCACGTCGCCTTGGGTCAACCACATCATGCAGAAAGTAAGTCTGATTGCTGCTGCTGGCCCTCGTGGCTCCCATTGAACCCCAGATTAAGGGTATGTGTTATGAATATAGTCCTAGAGCAACTTTTCTCACGCACGAAGAAGCACTGGCCACAGGGAGAGATTTAGGCCATGTATCCATCTTCATTTGTTAACCATAACCCCGGACTTGAGATCTGAGAGATATTATGTAGCTGCGGGGAAGTGGAAATGTCCAGTCAGGCTATTATTCACAGTGTGTTCTCATCATAATAGCTAACAAACACTATGATAGACTCATTTGCATTTAGCAATCACTTTTGCATGGAAATCTCTGTTGTGTTTGATTTTTTTAGGATACTTTAGTTCTAAATAGTGCTGCCCCTGTTGTTATTAAGCACAAGCCCTGAGGTTTTAAGGGTTTTCTTTATAAGGCGAAACATGGAAAATGATCCCAGAGAAATCAGCATAGCAGCCGAGGTGCTAAAGTTGGGAGTTGTTTTTATAAAGTGGTGTTTAATGTCCTTATGATAACACTTAGAAGTTTCTTGGCACACAATGCTGAATGCTCTCGAACATTAACTTAACCTGGTGTCAGGAATTCAAAATTTTTCTCGTCTCTATGCCTTCACATTCTTCACCCCCAATCCTTCATATTTACATTTCTTACCTCCTCTGTCCTTCACCTGTCTGTCCTTCCTCTTCTGTCCTGTCATTTCTCCATCTGTCATTTCTTCCCTCTCACTGTTCTCCCCTTCACGCTCTCACCAACTTTTTCTCCTTTCTCCAACTTTCCCTTCACTTCTCACCTCGTCTGACTTTTTTTTTTCTTCTTCTAACTGCCATCCATCTCTTTCTTCCCTTCACTTTTTTTGCCTCCCCCCCTCCCCCCGTCATACTCTTTGGTTCGCAGCTTCGGTCGGGCGAGACGGCAGCGATTGTGGCCAGGGAGCTGGCAGAGCAGACCAAAGGGCTCCTGCGCCCTGGCGATGTGCCATCCACAGTACGGGCCATGGCCCAGCTGGTCGAACTGCTGGACGTCCAGCTCAGGAACCTCACCCCCGGGGGCAAGGACAGCGCTGCTCGCAGCCTCACTAAGGTATCGGCTCAAGAAAACAGGAGAAGAATGCGAAATGAGTGAATTGAGTGAGATAAAGATTTTCTTGCAAGAACTAGTATGGAGAGGCTTGCAATTTAAATGACAGAAAATTAGCAGAAAGTGGAATGAGGGAGAGCGAAGGGAACAGATAGAAGGCTTCTTTCAAGTTAACAGTAAGATGAATAGCATCAGTGGTTTGTGTTTTGTCTTCCACTCATTCTCAAGGGTTGGAAAAGTCTCTGAGCAGAGTTTGATGAAGAACTACACACAACACTGTAGATTTCCAGATGATAAATAGCTGCTTTTAGATATTATTTTATCCTCTACTCTGGGTGGTTCTTTGTAACAAGTTTTACTCAACATTATGAGTGATAGATAACTGCTTTTAGTCTTTGGCAGGGTTCCTTCACTCTTTTCAGATCAGTACCGAAATTGAATAAAACTCTTGTATCAGCCTGGGAGTTATTCTCATTAAAACATGCAGTGCAGTCTTGGGACGCATTTTACGTCATCGCTCATTGTTTTAATGAACCTCTGTCTTTGAGCTACAGCTATGAAGATGCTGTTGACAATCAGGCTTGAGTGCTTACCTCAGGATTACATTAATGGAAGCTCAATATTGGCTATGCAAAGGATCTGTTTTACTACAGCAGTAGATAAGGAAAGAATTTAGTTCTGTACTTTGCTCATGTAGGCATTCAATTAAACCAAGTTAAATCACTGGAGAATGGCTGACTGGCTGGCTTGGCTTGCTAATTGACTGACTGGATGATGGTCTGTTTCTTGATTGTGTCTGCCGAGGTCAAAAGTGATGGGTTGGGTCTAACAGCTGGATTGACAGCTGCTGCCACCTCTTAAACAGTCACTGCCTGTTTTATAATGTAGCGTCTGATTCCCTTGGTCCGTTTTTATTGTTAATCCTCCAATTTACCTCTTTTTGTCTCACTATCGCACACTTTACATCTCCTCTGCTCCCTGTAAGTAATTCAGTGTGTGAAGTGAATACATAAATGGAGCATGTGTAAGAGGAATCAATTAATCTGTGTATTGCTGTTGACCAAATGGCCCTATTAAAGGTTGAATTTGTAGAAAAAAATGCCCTCAATAGAAACAGAAAAGTGTTCTTCCTGATTTCAATAATGGCCCAATTATATACATCTAATTGAGTAATATGCTAGCTTATTATGCTAATTTCTGTTAGGAAATCGAATATGACCAATCACGCACGAGTGGCATAGTAATTAATGCCATCAATTCACTTGACAGCAGATGCAGAGAACGAGTAAAACAAGGAACAGAGGAATAAAGCAAATTATTGAGACGATCAGAAAGAAAAAAAAACAAAAAGAAGAGCAGAAAAAGGCAAGAAAGACAATTACGGTAGAAGGAATTTATAAAAGGAGGGGTGTGATGACAGTGACAATATATTAGCTTTTTTTTGTACGGTGCTAATGAAGTGGTTTAACTGACTTTGTGTGTGTGTGTATGATTGAGAGGTGTTATATCGCTAACACACAGTTGTTTGAATTTGCAGCTTCAGAAGAGAGAAAGGTCCTGCAGGTTTTTCACTCAGGTATTTCCGCTTCCTGGTATGGTTGATAATTCTGCCACACCACAGTTCCACGTGTATTTTGTTGTTTTTTTAACAGTCTTTTAACACAGCATGTAGTCTGCTAAGAAAGCTCATTTGTTGTGTGTGTGGTCACACATTATATTGCTCTGCATAGAATTCTAATTCTATGCTGCAGCAGTTGTGTTACGGCTTGCAACCCAACCCTTTGAGGAGGGCAATCATCTAACGAGGTTATGTTCTGGTCCTGGTCTACAGAAACTCCCCACTGGTGTCTCCTAACAAAGTTTTTAGTCTCCTCAAAGGGTTTGCTGACATTCTTTTGTTTTCAATTTCGTTTTTTTTTTTTGCATTCAGAATCAATAGTACTGATAAGAGGCCATGATCAATATCAATAATAGCTCATCTATTTCGCAGTTCTGTCTGCAGAATTGTAAACAGGCCTGCCTGAAACCAAACGACTCGCTATCCATCTCCATTCAATGAAATGCCCTCTCTGCTGCTGTATCAGAGAGAAAGAACTGAGTATGATGGATATTCTCTTGCATATTGCTTGATCACGGCCTCAGTACCTTAAAAACAATACCAGCTTGTGTTCGTGGCTTCAACATTAATTTATTTTTTCGTCCTTGTTGGTCTGCTCGTATTGATGTTTGTTTGTGTTGACGCCATGGGCTCGCACCGCTAACAGAAAATCGGACCTCATTTGGGCATGTTTCTGGTCAGCTAAAACCACAATTCAAAACATGGAAGGACCCCACCTTCCTCTTCCATGTGCTGTAGATGGATTGCGGAGTCTCGCGTCTTCTCTGTCTGCACCCCCCCCACTGACACACAAATACACACACACACACACACACACACACACACACACACACACACACACACACACACACACACACACACACACACACATTTGATGGGGTAGCTCTTTTTCTCCTGATGCAGGCTTTTTTTCCCCACTCTCCCCTGAAAAGTCTTAACGTCAGCACCAGTCAGCAATGTCACATCATAGAACATGGCTTAGGACTATATGCAAGCTGACACGCACACTGACACACGCACGCACACATGCCGCAAATATATAAATATATTTTCAACAATGATCTTATGCTGTCACATCAGGACAGTCGGACCTTTTGATGTGTCTCCTCGATCCAATAGACGCCCGCGTTCCAAGGAGCGGCTGCATCTAGACAACTAGTTACAGGTTAAAATCAAAATGTTACACCACACACCTTGGGTACTGCAGGGGGTTGGGAGTGATCGATTATATAATTAGCCTTAGTAATGTGAAACAAAATTATACCAACAGTCCCTTACTCTGCCAGATAGAAATGTGCGTGATTAGGGATGTGGTGTGGTGCTGCCCTCTCCTCGTTAATTATCTACAGCACTAATTGCCAAGTGAGGAGAGTGGGCAGGAGGTTTGGGTTCTTAATAGAGACAAAAAATAATTGAATTCTCTCTCTCTCCTTTTCTCTCTCTCTCTCTCGCTCTCTCTCTCTCTCTTTCTCTCTCTCTCTCTCTTCCTCTCTGCCTCTCACACTTCATCTCTCCTCCTCTCTCACTTCGTTTGGGGAACTGGGGACTCGTTTCATGTATACTAAATTGGCAATTTATTCATGATGAAGTTGGTGGTGTGGAGAGGCTTTGATGCTTTAGGGTGGATTGATGGAGGGAGGTAGAGTCTGCAAGGTAGATGCAGAAAGAGAGACGGGGATAGGAGAGGAAGGACCCAAAATTGAACAGGCAAAAGAGCGGAGAGTTACAGAAAGAGAAATGGAATGTGGGAGAAAGGGAGAAACAATAAAGGGGGCAGTGAGGAGACAGTGATGCTCAATGACAATGTCTAATTTGCCCTCTATTTATGGATGGCAGGTCGGAACATGGCATGCTGTGAATTTAAAGCCTGATTTAGCTGCAAACTCATCCTGTCAGGGAAGACAAACTCCAACAACAACTGAAAGATAAGCCTGCTCCTCTGATGAAAACATTTTCAAAACATGCACTTTCTCAGAGCTCAGCCAAGCGAGTAAAGAGAAAAAAAATTCCCCTTTCTTTCCTCTACTCTCGCATCCTTTTTCGTCCTTCTAACATCCTAACTCTGTCATTTTACACGTTACTGTGCGCGAGTGTACACATACTGTACGTCCATGCACATGTGCTCGAGCGCGTGCCCGTCTTTCCCCTTGTGTAGCTGGGAGTAGTAGACCAGCCCAGCTCTAGTCTGTCTTGCTGCTGCTGTTTACGCTGGATTACCCCAACGCTTCAAAGCATTTCGCTTCTGCCCCATTTACTGGTGTGTGTATGTGTGTATGCACATGCACGCTGTGTGTACGTGCACACATGTGCGTGCCTGCCCTGCAATACATAGTCTCACTTAGACACACACTCAGTCACTAACTTACACACACATACACACAAATGACAGCCTTATCTGTCTCTGCAGAGTCTCTCCCCTCTTTGAAGACCCCTAAAAAAAACCTGTCTCTATTTTAGCCCTCAAGTCCTCATACTTGTGCGGATAGAAATGTCACCAACGGCACCAGAGCTTACAGGCACACCCACCCACACACACACCCACACTTGCAAACACATATATTTCATCTCTGATGTGGAGATGTCTGGACCTCAAGGAAATCACACCCCTTCTTCTTCTTACCTATCTCTGTCCTCTACAGATGTAATCTCGGCGCCAGTGAATTAAATTTCAATGAAAAAAAATTATATGAAATTGAAAATGCGAGATAATCAAAAGTTCAATAAAAAGCAATGGAAAGTTTAATGAGAGTAGAAAAACGGGGTTATCTGAAGCACATCAAAGTGAGCGTTTGGGAGCAGCACCAGCAGCATGAGCGAATAGAAAGCGGGGCCACTGCTCTCATATCTGCCGTGCCCACAGAACATCCTCTCCTCTGTCTTTCTCTGTTGCCTGGACTGCTACTGTACAGCAAGTGGAGCAGAATGATGCACTACGATGCTTCTTCCAGCCCCTTGTGCACACCCCCAACTGCACACACACACACACACACACACACACACAGACAAACACGCTGGAGTGCCAGCACACATCCAAGCACACAGGCGTCTCAATCCCTTTCAATATGCGCCACAAACATACTCTGACTACCACTCGCACCATGTATGTACGGCATCGACACACTCAATACGACATGAAGTCATCAGAAACATCTTCTGAATACTTTCCATGATATAAAGACTTCAACTGAAATTCTGGTTGCAAACAACGTGATTCCTATTTTGTAGTTCGGACCATGTTTCTTATTAGTGATATTAACTCTGTCCTCAGTTAGTTAGTTCTTAGGTCTGAAATGCTCCAGGTGAGATAAACTTATTTGGAAAAGAAACCAAAAGCAAACACTCAAATTATTAGAGTTATCTCTTTTTAAACCCATCATCCAATAGCAGGCTGATCTCCTGGTTCAGCCCATGGTGCGTACTGTAAGCCATGTGCATAGTTTTTTAATGTAAGTACAACATTCAAGTACTACCAGTGTTTTTTTGGATATGCTCAATTTCTGCTCACAGTTGCAGGCAATTTTTGCAGCCCTGAGACATTTGTCGGCTTGTTTCTGAGCTGAAAATGTTAATTATTCTTACTAAAAAAGTAATCTGACAATTATCTTTAAAATATAAAGTTTCAGAAAAGTGTGCAAGTGTAAAAGATGCTCATTAAATTTTTGAAGAAGCATTAATTTTATAATTATAAATCCTCACATTTATAAAGCTGAAACCCCAAAAAAATATGTCACATTTTGCTTGAAAACTCCGATAATTAATTGATCATGAAAATAGTAGCGGATACATTTTTATTAATTAATTGTTTCAGCGCTTACTTGTTTACAACCCCTCATTTGTCTGACCACTCATCTTTCTGCCCATCTAACTTGTTGTGTTCCCAATTTTCAGCACGTTGATGTCAACAATCTCAATTTGATTACTGATAGTACTGATGGGCAAAACTAAAAAAAACTAAACAATTAATTCTGTTTTCAGATTTGTTGTCAGATTTTTCCTTTAAATGCTTAAATGCTTACTCGTCTGTAAAATTATTGAAAGAATGGTGATAGAAACAGATTTGCTGGTGTGTGTGCATGCATGTGTGTGTGTTTCACATCCACTCCTGCTTATTCTGGTTGTTTGCAGAAGCAGTGGATTAATTAGTTTTTGTTTACATGTAGCCCTCCCAAACTCATTCAATATGCATCCCAGCTAATTAGCTGCTAGTGCTAAAAGAGGACATAACATTATCATATTAGCTTGTTGGCTAAGCACCAATTTCATGTGTGTGATACTGTATCTGCATGTGGAAATCGCGGCCCACAAAACAAACAGGTAGGATTAGTTCTAATTCCAAAGGCCAACTGCATATTTTGCCGCACATGCCATCAGCGCTCATGTGAGTCATGATCTGCAGTGTTTCTGTATGCCTTTCCCTTTCCCAGCTGCACACAGAATACACTGTTTACTTCTGCTGTCTTCCCTCCTCCTCTTCTGGTCTCTTGCTTCTCCTTAACCCTGAGCAAAGGGGGACAAAGACAAAGTCAAATGGTGGATGTGTGAACGCCAATAAACTGATGTCTCTCGCTCTTCCTCCCTGCCCTTGCAATTCCCCACCGGAGACCCCCTTTGCTTGTATAATGGCACCTGTGTTACTTTTTCCACTTTCCCATCTGCCCTCCTCGGGAGAGAGAAGCATTGAAAGAGTGAGAGATGAGTGAAGGATAGGAGTGTGTTTGCAGAAAGGGTGGTTTACAGAGCAGGAGAAAGAGAAAATAAAGAGACAGACGGCAGTGCGAGATGTGTGTGTTTGATAGCACCTGTATTCGCTTTTCCGCCTCTCTTGTTCCCAGTGGACGCCTGTCACCATGGACTCACTGGACTGTTTTATCGCTCTCCCATGGCTCTCTCCACCCGTCTTCCTCTCCCCCCCACACCCCTCTGCACCAGCTCTCTTTTTCTCTCTGCCTCTTTATCTCTCCCAGGGTCTTTTAAGATGTGTGTGTCTGCGTATGTGTGGTGTTCATGTCTGAAAACGAGGAGGTGAATTCTTAAGAGCATAAAGGAATGTGTGCGGGAGACAAAATAAGTATTGTTTCATGGAGAGCATTTCATCTATGCGAGCCAACTCTGCTCCGTTTAATTTGGCAGTATTTTTGGATTCAAAACTGTTCTGCACGGCTGGATATGACCCAGCAGACATTATCTGATAAAACTCTAATTTCTTCTCAGACCCTCAAGTTTTCCAGCTCAAAGATAAGACTGTTGCTTTAAAAGAAAAAAGAAAAAAAAAAGTGAACTGAACCAGGTTTTGGGGGTGTAGACACACGGTGATTGCAATCAGCTAATTAGCTTAGCTTGATTTTCAGAGCATCTGTGATGGATTTTCTATCACAACATCCTCATATAAAGGGAGTGTTGAAAAACGAAAGGTGATAATGAGCATTAAAAAGTGACTTTGAAGATAGGCTTTTTATTTAATAGCTTTTGTGTTTTTTGCCTTTATGTCTGCATGGGAATGCTGCATTTGCATCGCTTACATTTTTTTAAATTTTTTTTGCTTTGATTGTCATGATTTATCAACGTGATAAATGGAAAGCCACTGCATTCTTACTGTTGCATCCCACTGGCTGCTGTCGTCAGTACTTAGGGTGTTGCAGTCTTATTTGTATTATGAATGGATTTGCATTAATTTTCACATTAGCATCATTGACTGAACGTGATAAAGGCCTCTGCATTGGCTTCCTCTGTCTGACCTCTGTGTATCTGCTGCTGCCCCAGGCGATGGTGGAGACGGTGAATAATTTGCTGCATCCACGGGCCCAGACAGCATGGAGAGAGCTGCCCACCAGCGAGCAGCTGCACTCGGCTACTCTGCTCCTTGACACCGTGGAGACTGGGGCTTTTATGTTGGCTGACAACCTCCTGAAGACTGACACTGTGCAGGAGACCACCGACTACATCCGTGAGTACATTTTTAGGTTCCTCTCCCATCCTCAAAACTCAGTTGGACCTTGCAGCTGTCAAGGAGCTTGTCGAGATGCCCTCGAGCAAGGCACTTAACCTCCATTTGCTACAGTGGATCAGAACAGTGGTTGAGAGTTGAAGGCTGTAGCTGCACCGGGCATATCCCAACAACAGCATTCCTACGTTTAGCTTTCTTTACCTGAATACAAAGTAATAGAGGGAAGACTTTCTAGACTGTATCCATATTTTTGCAAAAAATGGGGTTCTTAGATTTCTTTTTCTTTTTCTTTTTTTTTTCTTTTACAGATCTTATAACGTAAACCAGCTCTGGCTGCTAAAGATCTAAGAATATGATGAAATATCTTAGTAAGAGGCAGCATTGACAGCAGGCATTACCAAATCCGCCGCCTCAGATCTATGTTTTATAATACAAATGAGAAACAAACTGTACAATCTAACTTCACAGTGTGTCAAAAAATAACATCATTCTTCACGTGTGCCATATTACACACGCACACACACACACACGTATGAATGAACAGCGGTGGACGTAGATGGAAATGGGGCAGAATAATGCCATTGTTTCATTGCTCAGAGGGCTGAGAGGAAATATAACGTGAACATATGCGAGAGTTTGTTCACATGAAGCTGAGCTGCAAGGTGAACGGCAACAATAGCAGGAATGAAAATTGTCTAATAGAATGATTGACTAATTGCCAGGTTGCCAGTACTCAAACACCATGACAGGTTTGCATGGTCGATAAACATACAAAATATGTCTGTTACACTCTGCAGCTGCAAAGGCTCTAAAGGTAACAAATACAGGAAGCTTGTGAAAGAGGATATGTCTACCAGTGTTGTACTTTTTTTTTTTTACTGTGGCTGCCACAATTAATTTCCTCAGACACATTTGAATGACAACACCTCTGAGACTGACTTCCACATTTTTGGTTAAAACTTTGACAATTTGAGTGCAATAGTGGTTAATTCATTCTGTCAGACTAATAAATGCGTGTGCATACATTTATAGAACACATTTTTTTTGTAGATGTAGCAACATTGACTGTTTATTTTGCACTGCATAACACTGTAGCATGTACAAAATGATGACTGAAAAAACAAGTTTGTGTCTGAATTATAATGCAATGAGTGTTGAATGCTGTTTCAAATGCATTACTTAGCTGTTTGGTGGCATATTTATGCTAGAAGATAGTATGACTGATCCCTCTGCTACTATACTTGTTAATATTATGTGTGCAGAAAATATGATTTAGGCTTTAAAGGTGCACTGAAACTGGTATCTTTGATCACATTGTACCCCTAAATGTTCTGTAATATAGAAACACAAAAAATATAATAGTTTATACTCCAAATACGTTAAAGGTATGATTACGACTTGGTAGCATTCACTTACTAATGTGTACAATAGACTTTTTACAGCTTTGTATGCCTGCTTTATTATGTAGAGTAGTAGGTGTGTAAAGCTGTCATAGCAAGGTCACGATGAAGACGTCGAGGTTGTTTCGTGAGCAGTTTCAAAGCATTAAATCCGCAGAGATCCTCATCTAGCAAAATCCAGGAAACATATTGGCCTTGAGGAAGACATGAATAGTTTGCCAGAGACAATAATTTTTATTTATTTATTTTCCCGCATTTTCTTCCCTCCACTTGTAGGCGGAATTGACAAAGCAGAACAAATCTAGTTATTATGGCCTTGTGCACATCACTTTCCTCCTCTCCTTTTCTCCTCTTTTCCATCATTTCCTGATCTTTTCTCACCGATCATCTCATCGCTGGGCTATAGAAAGAAGGAGTTTGACTGAAGTGCAAAAGAAAAACCTTTTTTTGTTCTGCTTTTCTGTGCCTTTAGATGATGATATATCTGTGAACCATCATCTCATCTGCACCCACACCAGCTAGTTGCACTCACTTATGTATCCTTTTGGTTATCCTCCTGTTTACTCCCCTTTTGATTTGTTATTTCAAAATTTCCTCCACATCATTCCCCCATTAGTAGGATTCACTGGGCTTGTATGTTACTCAGTCAGAGATGAAAAGCCATGGAGGAGGGGCAGGAAAGCAGAGAAAACTGAAGATGAGAAGTAATGAAGAAGACTGGATGAGTGCATGCTTGAGGGTGATGGTGGTGGAATGTCAAAGGATGCTCTGAGGGTTGTTTTTTTTTTTTTTTTTTGCTTACTTTTACATCAGTAAGCAACAAAATTACGCCTATTTAAGTTACGCAGCATGGTGACAACATGACAGCATTTTTTTGCTGTTCATGACAGTATAGACAGACAGGACTCCACAAAGTCAGCCCTTAAAGCATGACTTTGTCGTGTCTGCGAACAGTTCATTCCAGCAAACCAACATCCTACACAATTTCACCTTACATAATTTCAGACTTGTATCTCCTCCAAGTTTTTTTTTCTTTCCTCCTGAACGCAGCACATAAACGTGGTTACATAAACAGTCTTGGACATGTAGGCTACTGCATCTCTGAGGAACTTAAAACAGGAAGTCGTCTTTTTGTGGAAAATTTTGTCTCCACATTCCTCTTCTTTTTTGTACCGTTAATCTTCCCTCCCAGCTAATCCAGTGGGCAGATCCACTGTGATTATCTCTCCACTTTATTCATAACCAGCCCCATACAGCCTGTCATCTCTCTCTTTCTCCTCTTCCATCCCTACTTCTCCGTCTCACTCTGCTCCTTCCTTGCATTTTTTTTAAGCCCCCTCCTTTTTTTTCTTCGTTTTTTTAGAGGAGAGTGAGTGACAAGAATAAATTATTTGACACATTTGACGCATTTTAAACGAGACACTGCAGCTATTGTAAGTGATATTATTGTGTTAGATTGTGTGTGCGACTGCGAGGCGCGGTATTAGGCAGATGAATAAATGGTGTTGTTATTATTAGAACCAAAACAGTGATTTGGAGGGATAACACAGTGGTAACAGCGTGTGTGTGTGATAACGATAATGAACAAGTGTGTTTCTTAGGAGGAGGATTGTCATGACAAGGATGCTTTAATTAGATTAGACTCAGCGTGTTTTGATACCCCGCTGATGTGTGTTTGTGTGGATGTGTCTGTACATGTGTGCATGGGTCGCTGTCATGATGTATGTGTGCGTGCGTGTATACATAGTTTGAATGTTTAGTTTGGCTCGTGTGCAAGTGAGGGACACTTAACCAGGGTTTCTCCTTCTTGCTGCCAGTATTTGCATATCAATATCCGTGTTTACGTCTGCCTGCCTCCATTTCCTCTCTCCTATACCTTAGCATCTCTTGCCTCTGAGCCATTTCTATTGTGCTCTGTGAGAGAACATAGTCTTCTTTCCACCTCCATCTCCATCTCCTCTGACTACCCCCTTTACCTCTCCCCAGCACTTCTCCCTGACCGCCTCATCCTCCTTTTCTTTTCACACCTCTCACCCCACTCTGCCTCCTCTTCCACTCTCATTTCCATCTCAGTTGTCCTTGTGCTGTTTATTTGATCAGGGAGTTGTTTTCACCATGAAAGCAGCAGTCTAAATCACCAAATCACTCAGAATCACAAGATAGCACTACACCAAAGGTATAATTAGACCTTAATTAGAAACTTTATCTAACACATTACACAGGCGTAATCGGGAATGTGCTAACGAACCTGGATGGTGAAATTAGATTCCCACAATATAAGAGAGGCTGGATAATCTGCCTTAGCGTGTTGGATCCGTTGCCTGGAGACATTGTAACCTTTTTTAGCATAAAAATTCACATCAGTTCACTTTGATGCGTGTCAGCCTTTTTTTTTAAATTATTTTCTTTGTTAAGGAAAAGCGAAAACCTGCTTCCAAATTCATGCTTATTTTCAGCCGTGAAGCACTTAGTGAGAAAACATGGTTATTACAAGAGTTTGAAAAACAAATCTGATGTTACGTGCTGTGCTATGGCTTGACATTATGGTGTCTGTATCTGTGTGTGTGTATGTGTGTTCCAGAGCTGGAAGTAGCCAGGCTGAGCACGGATGGGAACCTTGCAGACCTGACATTCCCTCAGTCAGAACAACATGGAAACTCCATCCAGCTGTCAGCCAGCACTCTCAAACAGCACGGCAGAAACGGTAGAAGAGTAATCTCACACACTCTCTCCCTCTCCCTCTCCATGACCCCTCTCTTTCTCTCTCTCTCTCTCTCTCTCTCTCTCTCTCTCTCTCTCTCTCGCGCGCGCGCGCGCTTTCTCCCTGTCTAACCCACTCGCTGTGTTTTCGTTCCCCAAATGCTTTCTCTTGCTTCTCTCTCACATCCGCTGTCTATTCCTGTCATCGTGGTTTAAGCCGACAAGTATCAAGAGCACCTTCCCCATATGTCTCCTTACAGGTGAGATCAGGATGGCGTTTGTCCTGTACAGGAACCTGGGCTCCTACCTGTCCACAGAGAATGCCAGCGTCAGACTGAGCAGCGAGGCGGTCTATCCTAATTACTCTGTTATCGTCAACTCCCCAGTCATCACAGCATCCATTAACAAGGAGAGCAATAAGGTGTACCTGTCTGAGCCTGTGGTCTTCACTGTCAAACACCTGCAGGTAAGTGATGTGCAAGCTGAGGCCCTCTCTTTGCAAACAATAAAGCAAATAAGTGTGATCACTGCTGTGAGATAATGGCAAAGAAAATGAGATTACATGAGAAGTATGATGATATTTTATATTTCCCTCATGTAAATTAATTCAACCGACCACGAATTGAACCTGCTGACAAGTATTGTCTTTGTGGCCAAAGCTTTACACTCTTCAGGCCATCACTGTCCAAAAACAAAACATGTTCTTTTATCAGAATGAGCACTGTAGTTTTTGATTCCATACATACTGATCTGATGCTGTATTTCTCACTAATGCACCAAATGCGTGAATCCACAGCTGGAAATAGTTATCAGAAAGTGCAATATTTACTCCTGCTTTAAATACATTTGCTAAAACCTGCAGTGCTAACTGTTAAAGAAATTAATCATGCTTTTTAAAAAAAAAAGAAAAAAAAGGAAACCATATACTTCTGACTTGTTTTAAAAAGTGTTGTCTTCATTCAGAACTATTGGGCTTAGGACTGAATACCAAGGGCAGTCACAGACAGGAGAGCATTGTTGGTCTTTTTTTTTTAGATTTCTTGACTTGATCTCTTGTAATAGCAGTTGTAAATATTAGTAACACTATTAGTAGTAACCACAGCGACGGACACAAAACTTGAAACTTAAACTTGAATTGGCTTCATTTACAAAACTGAGACTTGATTTGGTCTTTATTACAGTTGGCGTGTCTTATTGATGACCTTATTTATCTCAGGACTTGAAAGTAAAAAGGAAAGAGAAATCCTAGTCTTGTTTTGACTCGGTGCCAGCTTGAATATTCAATTATTGTGCCTCAGTGTTGAAAGTTCTTGGTCATAGCTTTGAAAAGAAACTTAAAATTCAGTGTCATTCATGGTCAGCGTTTGAAGATCTGCAAGTCTTACAACTATCTTGCAATTTCCTTTTGAAAATTGCGAACTGCTTTGACAAGACTTGGCTCATCTGACTTTGCATAGCCCAGAATTACATAAGAGCAGCTCTGGCATTAGTATTAATTACAGACTGAATTCCGCATTGCCTCAAAATGTATGAATCGGGATGGTCAGCACCGCAATTTTATTTTGTGTTGCTCATCCAACTAGCAAATGCTTATCCAGTTGGTGATCCAGCTCGTTGGCAGTCAAAGAATCCTCACTGTTTCACTTTGCTCTTTTTGAGAGTAACTTTACAAATCCAACACACACAGTTTCATCAGTTTACACAACACAAGCAGCTCCTACACTCCAGAATCTCACACAACAAGCACGGACGCAGCACTGTCACCTCCTGCCATGGCTCTATGTTTATTTGTTGCTGCATTCTCGCATTCTGTCCCTTCTGTTTGTTGTTTTGTTGTTGTGTGTGTTTGACTCCCTCTCTGTGTTTCTTCCTCTCCATCCTTTTTTTTCCACCAATTCCTCCCACCGTTTTCTCACTTTTTTTTTGGCTCTTCCAACCACTCCATGTTTCTACCTCCCACTTCCCCACGACCAAGTATCTATTCTCTGTCTTCCCGCTCCCCCGCCCGGCCTCCTTTTGGTCTCTCAATTTTCTCCTTGTCTGTCTGGGTTTCTCTCGATCACCATCTCTCTCTCTTCCTCCAGCATTCGGAAAAGAATTTCAATCCCAACTGTTCGTTCTGGAGCTACTCCAAGCGCACCATGACGGGATTCTGGTCGACGCAGGACTGTCGTCTGCTGGCTACCAATCGCACACACACCAGCTGCTCCTGCACCCACCTCACCAGCTTTGCAGTGCTCATGGCCCACGTGGAGGTCAAGGTAGGCATTCATTCTCCTGCGCCTGCCAGAGGAGGGGTGGGCAATATCAAGGGGGGTCAGTTATTCATCATTTGATTAGTGGTGGCTGGCAAGCTGGTCAGCAGATACTGAAAAGAAAAGAAGGAGGGAGAGGAAGGAAGAGAAGAGGACCACAACATCTGGAAAACACATTATTACTCTCCAGAGTCTGAATAATCATTCTTGGCAGGCATTTTTTTAGTTTTTTTACAATTGATTTGTCAAGCTGGATGATGACATTGAATTGACAAAAAAATGTGCTTCAAACATTAGTATCCCAGAAATCTACAGAATAAAGCAGATGCAGAGTAAAGCTTTAGGTCCTATCTTCTTATAATATTTGAGTGATCAGGAAATAAAAGCATTTATTTAGATATCCATGAGCCGTAGTGGGTGGTGGATAAAAATGTTATTGTCCCGCCATGTGTGGGATAAGTACTTCTTTATCTCTGTCTTTTGTTACGTTAAGAGCAAGTTCTTTTCTCAAATCGGCTCTCGTACCTCTGGATATTGTGTGACACCCATTCTCTCCCTCCGGACCAGAGGATGTGTGGTACTTCTAAAGGGGTCATGGTCAGAGCTAGCTTGGCAGGCCTGTGTGAGCACAGTGTGAGGGTTTGAGCAGTAGATCCATCACAGCGGTGCTATGTTGAACATTGCTCTGCCTGCCAGGTTGCAGGACACTGATGGATAGAGCCAGCACACCTGTGCAACGCTGCGTAACGCTGTGGCCCTGAACGTTCAGCGACACACAGCCAGACTCACATCAGTCAGGGGTGGTGGGAGGTTGTCTGTCTATCTGTGCCTACAGTATGTTTCATCTTACAACAATGTGACTCATGTATGTTTTTAGCAAACCAAGGCTATTCGTAGCTATAGTGGCTGTAAATTCAATTATTATGAGCTAATCAGCTCTCGTCTCTCTTTTCTTGCACTTCTTACAGAAAACAGACAGCATGCACGATGTACTCCTGGACGTCATCACATGGGTGGGGATCCTGTTGTCGCTGGTCTGCCTGCTTATCTGCATCTTCACCTTTTGCTTCTTCCGGGGGCTGCAGAGCGACCGCAACACCATTCACAAGAACCTCTGCATCAGCCTGTTCATCGCTGAGTCATTGTTTCTGGTTGGGATCAACAAGGCCGATCAGCCGGTAAGGAGGGTGACGTTTTCTTTTTTATGTGTGTTTATGCACAATGTATAGCATATGTGCATACGTATTGCTTCGAGTATAAGCTAGGATAAGCCCTTCATGAATAAAAAACTGCAGAATTGAGTACAATAGATAAATAAAAACAAATATTCTGCTTATGGGCTTCATTTCAAATTGGTCCTTTTTACTCATGCCACAGGCTTGGTGTAACCGTCCAACACCACTCATCGCACCGCGTTGCTGGCAAACTGAATCGTGAAATGTTTACTAACTCTCTGTCAGTGGTTGACCACATTACAGCAATGAATAAGAAACAGCAGATTTGGTACATGCTTTGTTCCTAGAATAAATCAAGAACAGACATTTCTCTGGGTGTTTGTTGTACAAACCGTGTCTTTGTATTCAAACCCTCTTGGATTATGCAACTTTTTTTTTGTCTGTCATAAATTGTGAAGGGATTTGCTGGCATTGTTTTTACTGCACATGCTCACATTTCATGCCATCATTACGATATTGAGTGCTAGACACTACCTCAGATTAGTTGCATTACAGTTTGCAGCTAATTATAAAGCATAGCAGACCAAGGCTGAGTTGAATTGTCGTACTTATTTGAAGGCAATGTAATTTATAATAAATATATAGAGTCAAAAGAATCTAATTTTTCAGTTTGTAATGAATTCTCAGTCATCAGAAAAATGATTTACAATAAAAAATGCACTACCACCAGCTAATGTGTTAAAGCTTATATATTAGCTGTGTATTAGCTTTGGTGATGTCAGTGCTGGGCTTCAGTCTTCAGTTGGATTTGTCATTTTCCCCCCTCAGGCTACACTAGCCGCAGTCTTTCTCTTTTGCCAGTGAATCCTGTTAGCTGTGAGGAGGATGTTTAATAAACCTTTCACAAACAAAGCCCATATGAGGCAGATTTATGAATATGAGTTCAACCTGCATTTGACCATTCATATCAGAGTGCTGTGGGACTGAGACTTCAGTCTGCACGCATCACTGCTAAACAGTAGCATTACCTCATATGAATGCAAAGTGAAATACAGACCTCTGGGCTTAGCAGAAAGTGGACTTTAGAAGTAGTTACTCTTGATATTGATCCTGAATGTGTTGGCAAAGTGGTGTCACTTATTTTCTTTATTTGACTTCCTCATACACAGTTTATGTTACACAATCATAGTCGAGTACCTCAGAAATTGAGTTTGTAATGTAGATGTTAGCAATAAAGTACATACACAATATAGTGCTTGAGCATTGCTGAATACCATTTTGCAAACTGCTCATGAGCAGGGTCAGGCCAGGTCAAATACTGTATGTTTACATCAGTTCCAGTGTTGAGATTTATATTGAATAGAATGTAATGATTCCTTTACTTCAGAGTCAAATGAACCCAGCTTACTCTATATTTCTATGGGCCAAGCAGTTATTAGTTTTATGCATTATTTTAACAGTGGTGCTATTCTCTGCAGCCATGATGCTTGTGCAGACTGGACTAAACTAATTTTAGTAAATGGCCATATGAGTACATTTGTCATTTCAAACACTATATGTGTGTCAAGTATAAATACTAGTGTGTTTACATCTGGAATAGAGATGAGCATTTTCAAAACAAGTGCATTATTAGCTGTACTAGTCACAGTTCTGCCCCCTGACAGTGTGGAGGGTTTTTAAAAATCATTGTGCTCTAATTTTTTAAGCGTTTTTTATGTATCCGTGACGCAACCGATATCAAGCTCTTTCCCTAACGGTTTACAGTGCAGTTTTGGCTCAGCCATCAGTGTCCACATGGTCTGCATTCCAATCATAGCCCCTGTTGTATAATCCATATGGTCTGCATTCAGTACACCAGTCATGGATTAGGACCTGAAACTTGCAAGTGTTTGCACAAAAATCTTATGGGACAGATTCTGAGATGAGATATTCAGCTTTATTTCCACTGTGCAAAGTCACCCAAATAATAATCAACATGAGG
>OMNN01051542.1:0-24438 GCA_900302755.1 Chromis chromis | reverse complement strand
GCCAAAAACATCTCTCAGGTCAAGTCGTAACTACTAATTTGAGGAGCATGTACTATCTCACACATTAAGCTATTTTATTCTTAGACCCTAAGACTGTTATTCAGACTCGATCACATTCTCTTTCTCTGCTGTCAGAAGTTTTATATGGACTCCAGAGCTCTTATGCAAGACTCCGAGGAGGAAAAATCTCTCTATGCAGCTGTTTTTGTAAACTTTGGAGGATCATGCTTATATACATACTTTGACATTTAGGGAAACACACTAAGGGAAAGTTTTTTGTTTGCTGGCAGAGGGATAGAGTTGCTGGTATGTGACTTTGTTTGTTTTTGTTCAGAGTCAGGCTCGCTGTTTCCCCCTATTTCCAGTCTTTACATTAAGATAAACTTACTGGCAGCTCCTTTCATATTTACCAGACATCAAGTGGCATCAGTCTTTTCATATAATGATCCATATTTCCCAGAATGTTAGGCTACTCCTTCAACTTTAGCTTTTCTTAAGCTGATAAGATTCAGCCATGATTTTCTGCAGAGATTCCAGCCTTTCATGCAGAAAACTTTGAGGCATCACTTCATCCTTCTAACCAAATGCTCACAAGAATATCAAGCTGTTTGGTGTATATGTATAATTTACTGTTTTATAATTGTTAAAAATAATTTGAAAAACATGTCATTAAACTGTTGGACACCCTTAAACATGTCACCACCAAATAACTTGTGATCTCATTAAACTCAAGGTTACACTGCAGCCAAAATACTCTTGTCTGTCACATATGTGAACATTCCCAGCTGTCCTCAAGCCAAGTTTTAACCAGTGCTGCTGTCATTTTCAAGAGCTAGTTATGGGTTCCACTAAAGAGACAGGTGGCATCTACACTGAGAACCAAACTAGATTTCATTTGAAGCCCTAAGTGCCCATGAACAAAGTCATCTTTGATTCTCTGCAGTCAACAAAATATCATCCATGCTGTGGTCCCTAATTGAACTAAATAAAACCTTTGCAGATCATAGAACTATTATTGCAGTGTGACAGGATGCCAAAAGAAATAATATTGTAAAGTGTATTGGGAGAATTTGACTGGATGCTTGCTGTTTTTCTTATAAGCAGGCTGTTTACCATCACCTTGCATCAGAGCCATCAAGAAAGCACAAAGGACAAGCTGAAAGGCTTTGAATACAAATCCGCCCTGCATTCTGCAAATCTCTCACTTGTCTGTTTCCTTTAGAGCAGCTGAATAGTGACATTTATATACTTTGTCCAGCAGAAGTGAGTCCTGCGTGTTTAAGAATGCCTAAGCTGACCTTATTCCCAATGCAAACCCCAAATATTTACAGATATACGGAGGGAAGAGCTGCTGCACAGAAGGGAATTTCAAAAGATCAGATGCCTGTTGATGGATTTATCTTTAAAGAGGATGTACTTTTATAGTTTTTCCCATTGTGGTTGTCTCTTATTTAAACACTGTGATCAACACATTGGGCTCAAATCTAGGATTGTGAAAAGTATTTTTACCGAGTACAGTTTCATAAAAGAAACTGATGAGAAAGTTTGTGAGAACATTTTTGGAGATGATAAATTGCTCTGCTTTCATTGATATCATTTATCAGTTTGTCGCAGACAACTTATAAACAAAACTAGACTGGATGATGATGCACCACACAGAATCATTTCAGAAACACAAATAGTATAGTTTTCAAAAACCCTGTTTGCAAAAGTTCTACTACAAAAACTTAAAGGTCAAATTAAATTTCCATTGGATTATTGAAAGATAAAACAGTCCATGGATAACTATTCTAGATATGTGCTAGATGTGTGCTTTTAGATGGACAGAAAGTGAACATTTACCAGACGGACGAGAACTTTGAATTAACATGGATAGATACTTTTCGCAGGGCATGAAGTGAAAGCACAGGCACAGGCATGAAAGCCAGATTTGAGCTGGAAAAAGAAAATGTTCCAAAGTCATATTCGATGAATTTTAGCAACACGGAGATTTGAACAGCAGCACTGCATGTTGTAAGTTTGCTTGTACTGTACAACAAACTGTATGTATACGTTGACTCAGAGAAACTGTTGGCTGCCTGCAGGAAGCCGTGATTCTTAGAGAAACTTACCGTCTTCTTGGTTCTTGCTTTTGTTCCCAGTGACGAGCTGCGAGGAGCAGAAACCCTGTCTCGGCTCTGACATTCCCCTCTGTCTGGTCTTTGGAGAACTTGGTCGTTCAGGGCTTGATTTAACGTGGACTTTGAAGCAGCACCCCACTGCAACAACATCACAACAACAGTTTAGACTGGGTCTGCCTCTGTCTAACTGAGCTGACGAGGACAGGATGGACTCAACGGTGGCCAGGGGAAAAGAAAACAAGAGGCTGAGGTCAGCGGCTGGGGAAGTGAAATCTCCACTCTCAATTCAGCTTGACAGAGGCGCACAAAGGAGCCTGTATGTGTGGATCTTCTTTTGAGAGGACAGAGATTATGACCTTGTCAAATATCCCAGTAAAGATGTCTTGTCTTGCCCAGTCGCCCGTCATTAGTTAAAGCAAGTAACAGTGAATGCCTGGGATGGTTATGCAGATGCCTCGGAGGCATGTAAGCCTCTCTCAACCATTCCTAATGGACCAAATCATACAAACTCCCTACCAATACAACAGCTCCTCTGTGCGGTACATACATACGAAGCTCCAAAGAGCACTTTTGTTCCTTAATGCTAAACTCTTAGTGGGATATTTCTTGAAACATGCCACCATCAGAAGGGCCTTTTTTAGGAACAAAGTTGCATAGTTCTAGTCGCAACGTCAAAAGCACAATAGCTGTCTGTTCCTGCTGCAGCATTCTGATTGAGCTGAAGCACTGTAGACTTCAGTATCACATCTAAGAGCTGCAGACCTACAGCATAAAACAGACTAAGAGGCACAGAAATACTTAAAGATGGTCTGACAAAGCCCACAGTGTCACAGGCTATATCCTAATAACTGACAAGCCACACAACTTACTGGAGATCAACATACTCTACCTCCCTTCAGTTACCGGGTCTATGGTTTACCACTGTTTAATTTGAGAGAGCTGGTTTGAATCTGAATCTAATGTTCGACACTTTTAAAAAATGAAGCAGGACGTAAAGTTCTGAACACCTGTTACTCACAGGTCTGAATAATCCATTGGGATTTTCTCTCTACAGAGCAAACGAAATTGATTTAGGGACGTTTAAAAAAGCATGACCAAGTATGCAGCATACGCTTGACAGGAATGTGCACACTACCAACCGTGACAGTGCACATACCATAAGGGAGGGAAGGTGGAAGCGCTGCAGGCCACATGCTGCTTTATAACACAAAGTACATTCTGTTATTTCTGTACTTGTATAAAAAATATGGGACCAAATGCAACAGTTTATGATGCCAGGTTGTGTGAACACTCTCACCTGTTTCTTGCGGGTGGTGCAGGGTGTGTCGGACGGGGAAGAACTCGCACTCAGAGCCTCTTCTATGTCCAGATGAAGCTGGTCCAATTTCCTCATCAGCTGGATCATTGATTCCGACCAGGGAGACTTGAACTGTGGAGACTCCTGTGAGTAATTAGGGAAGCATTCAGATAAGACATGACAAGCGAAAGACAAGTTAAAGACTGAGCCAATAATGGGGCATTAATACACTTTTTGCTGCTGCACTATGTCAATTTTGTTGTTGGTTTGTTTGCAAAATTTGTATATTTTGAACACAATTGTTTGCCTGAAGAAGGTGCAAACTGACACATGTTTTTCATTGTAATAAATGCCTTTCACTTTTGACTGTCTGGATCTGGATTTTTTATACCTTTCTTTTTTGGGTTGTAATTCCTCCATCCTCCTTTATCATTATTACCTTCCATGGGCACCAGTGGTTTGAGGGATACCAGCAGTGTTCTTATAACTTTTTTTCTTCTTTTGTGTTATGTGTCTATACAACATATTAATATTTGATCTTTACTAGTATTTTAACACAGTTTTTTTTTTTTGTTCTTTCTAGACAGTTAGTATACAAATAATATCCAAATTTTCTTAATTTTTGCATCTTGAGTGTTGCAAGCTGCACCAGCAATAATCAAAAAAAATAAATTAATGACTCGTACTGAGCTGTAGCAACTCAAGGCAAGGCAATGTCTAGGGCTAAAAATGATGCCAACATGGAAATGCCAGTACTGCATTCTGTTCCTCGATTGTCTACTTGAAACTGGCTCCAAAAGCATGTCAATCCCAATAGACCTCCATATGAAAATATCCAACTTTACAGCAAAAAAAGAAAAAAGAAAAAAGTTTACATTCTGGTACAAAAATGGGTACTGTACAAGGGATGAATGTTAATATAATTTCCCCATTTACTTTGTATTAATATGCATAATTAAGACTGTGGCCACTTTGAGTGACATGTGGGTGCCATCACAGCACAGTTTATGGCCCAGAAACCTTTGTATGACTCACCGTAGGTACACTCATGTTCCACCTAATTTTTGTATTATCCAGTAATTAGGACAAGTAAGGCTCTGCCAAGATGGCAACAGCCGGGGGCTCAACACTGAGCTTTAAAACTGCTCTTCAGGAAAGCTATGGGTCACAGAGGGTTCGTCCATCTTTATATACAGCCTATGTATAAAAACTCTACACTGATTATGCAAACACACAGTCATGTAGGCTACACTAACTCTAACCTTACTGCACTTTATCAAAATTGGATGGTATCGTAATTCATTAAAAATCTAAAATGAGTTTCCATTCTGGTTTTCAAACCTATAGTGAAAGTAATTGGAATGTGGCTTATTAGTGGGTCTAGTATTTGCCTTCATCTTTCACATGCAAGCTTTTAGGTAACAGCATCTGTCAGTTTACCACACTGCCCTAAACTCAAAAAGAGTTACAGACAAACCCAAAAAAGTATCTTGTAAATTGCAGATGCTACATCAGTAGACTGCATTGCTGCCACACATGGAAATGTGATCTCCTCAACTGTGTCTCGGGGTTAAAGAGCAAAGGAGGAGTGTTCCAGACATGTGTGCCATACAGAGCATGATGGAATACCCTGCACCGGCTTTCACTTACTCCCCAGACACACAGTGTATATAAATAGACCAGGAGCTGTGTCTGAGGATCTAGAGGTCCAGCCTCATAAATCAGCTGGATGCACCTCAGTCACCAAGGCATAAATTATCATTGTTGTTCTGTAATCTGAGCAGAACGTCAGACTGACAGAGAGGAGATATCTCTGTGTGTGTGCTTCTTGACCAGTCCTGGAGAAGATCAAATGCTACACAATCTTCAGCAGCACCACAGTGGATCCTTTTCAAGAACCCCAGAATGAAATCCTAGAGCCATAGAGGAGTGGGTTCTTCTGGAGGATTTCTCTTGTGGATCTATGCAAAGTTAACAGTAGTGACATCATGTATTTCAAAGGAAGGTAATTCAGGAAGTCTGTTAAGACTGTAGGCCATAAAGGAGGACCGAGAAATCTGGTCAAACGGAGACTGACCTTTTGATTGCTGCATTCTCAGTTCATCAAATAAGTTAAAGAACATGACTTTCAAGGTCATCAACCAGCAGATGCAACCAGAGTCTTTGCACAAAACAGAAGCTTGAATCAGAGGACAAAATTTTGCCTCTGATTCAAGCTTGTTTTTCTTCCGGAATCCTGACACAATCAACTACACCCCTCAAGTAAATGATCTAAATATTCAAAATTGTAAGTATAGCCTGACACGACAGAGCTGCAATCTTCAGTGAAATGTTCTGTCTGACTTGTATAAACCAAGGCCACTGTGATACTATCCAAGATCTAAGAAGTCTCCAAGATTGCATTTAAGTGATGCTTGGTCATCTAGATTCTAGACTTTTTTGTTCAGTTTAAAAACAACTGACAGACGGTAACAGCATGCCAATCCTAATTCCAAGGTTCAAAATGTCTCCTAAGAATCACATAACAGAAAGCAAAGCGTATGTGTTTCTTTTTCGATTGTATTTTCATGTTAACTGACCACAGCTTAACTTCGAAACGACCTACAGATAAGTTAAATTCAGCTGATCATCTTCAACTACTACAACAAAATCATGTCCTAGAATAAAAATGAATCTGTGACTAAGCCTACTGTCTGCCACATTTGAATCAAGTCATTTTTCCAGAACATTAAAAGCCTCTAAATGCACAATCATTTCATTGATGTGTCTTGTCACTGAATGTTCTGATGGGAAAACCCCCAGGATGTCTTGGACAGGGCGTGGTTCTAGTCAGAGGGGCTTCAGTAAACTTGTTTTCAGTTTGAAAACAAATATGATGCTTGTTTTAGCATTTCCAGTCAGTCTCAGTGGTTGGACTAAAAATATGCCAAAAAAAGAAAAGAAAAGAAAGATCCAAATGAAAGTCCAAATGAGGACATGACATCTTTGTGACCGATTCTGAGAGTCACTTTGCAATCCAGAGACTGTTTATTTTCAGTGAAAGAAATACCATTCAGTCTCAGAAATCCAAACTATCTTTGGTTACATACGTCTCCGTAAATACCTAATCATGTGGCATCGAGGTACGTTGATGATATGATTATGAACAGCTTCCTGCTAGCTGCAAATTATCCTCCATTAGGCAGTACATCTGAACCATGTTACAAATTAAGGTCCTGACAAACTTATATTGTGTCACATTCTCCCTAAATTGAGAGGAATTAAGGGACCAGACACCAGACACCATTCAGCCTCCTGACCACCCAGGGTCAGCTGACTGACCCAATGCTGGAAGAAAGTGCCTTTTTCCACTCAATCCCAGAGGAATGACCAAAATCTGGCCAATCCCCTGCTGACCTCTGAGGCCTGAGGGATCACCCCAGGTCACCAAAAGGAAAAAATAAAGCTTCCCTTCTCTGCTATGTCTGTATTTCAGGCACGGTGCCCAGCAGGGAATTTAAAATGTTGGACACCGGATCAGTATGTTTAGACAGCTCAATCCTCTGTGTCTGCGTC
The DNA here is from genome assembly GCA_900302755.1 of Chromis chromis. Classification (NCBI taxonomy): domain Eukaryota; kingdom Metazoa; phylum Chordata; class Actinopteri; family Pomacentridae; genus Chromis; species Chromis chromis. Next base: position 17,466 of record OMNN01051542.1, on the reverse strand, counting down.
ACAAATGAGAGGAATTCTCATATTTATTGTGATCAAATAATATTGTAGATAAATCCTTTATTAAACTTCTCTAAGATTTATAATACGATACTATTTTAAATAAATACAAAGGAATCCCAGTAAATCAATGCATCCTTCCAAGATATTCTCCACTTGTGCACATTTTTTGCCAAATAAGACTGACATTAAAGCTTCATTCACAATAAATGATGGAATTAACTTTATAAACTGGAAGTTATGGAGTTCCTGTGAATCACAAAAAGATTTCATTGATGTTATAAGAAAGTTTTTAATCATTCATTCCTAGTAAGTTGTGACAAAAGGATGGTGTTATGGTTGGTAATTGTATATAAACACTAAAAATAGACCCAGAAAAGGACCATACTGCATAAGAGTTGTGACTGTAGTTCCTCATTATGATTCCACGATTGAGCCACAACATTTGGTGAAGTAACTGTAACACCAAATTAAAAGGAATGTGAGTGGACACAAACTATAAAGTCAGTGTAGGGAGCTTATTTATTCACTTGTACATCTGGAATTAAGCCTCACTGATGACAAGCACTGATGCTTATAAAAGGTTTTTGAGCAAGAAATTTACTTCAATGTTTGTATCTGACTATTTGAACTTTTTTAGATTGAGAGCAAAAAGCTGAAATCCACGAAGGAAACTTGACATTTTCAGCCAAATGACTGAAAACGTATGATAAAAGGAAGCTGGAGATCTTGCGTGCTGGACTGCTAATTAACCCCAAGTGTGAAACAAACACAAATGCAAGAAACAGATGCCCCATTCTGGCACATGCTGAAGCCAAATCTGGAACACACTCACACTGTCTCTTTTCAGTGACATCCCCACAAGGTGCTGCTCAGGAATGCGGCCACTTCTACTTTAGAATGAGACAAATTCCAGAAGAGGCTTGACGCTCAAGTGAGACACTACCCTTGATTCATCTCTCAGTGCCTTTCCCCTCGATCCGGCCCTGGCAATTGTGTGAAGCCCCCACTCCATGGCAACTGAGCTGGTATGAGTCAATCCCTTGGATAAATGCATTAATGTTATCTTCTGGGGACAGCAAAATGTGAGCCGACTATAACTTTATCAGCGCAAATTGGCCACATTGTGTACCCCAACATAGCGGCTTTGACATGGAAATGAGGAGTTAAGTGTGTGAGCTCTGGGCTCAGTGCCTAGTCTACGCCACCCACAGAGAGTGCCAGAGATCACCATGGAGGTATCCAAATGTAGCAGCCGGTCATGCGAAAGGGCAACGGCTACCTGGCTACTTGGAGGAATAAATTACATTCTTAATATCCTGCGATGCAAAACAGCATGTGAACACAGCCATATCTGTAGAGGAGGAGAGAGAGGTGAGGAAATGTGTGTTTTTAGGGGCAGTTAGTCACAGATGACCAAAATGAGCTCAAACGAAAGAAGAGTCATGGAGCAGAAACTTTATGCAGATGGTGCCCTCATATGGTTAATGTTAACAACTGCATCCATGTGCTATATCAGTTTTAATGTTTTAACAAATCTGAAAAATAGATCTGCATTCTTCTGCATGCAAAGCTAAACTAAATACTCAGCTGGGAAGTCTGCAATCAGACATATGCTACACATATGGTATCATTTTTTACTTCTCTTTTACTACACTAGTAATATTTGGTCATCCTTTTTAGACAGTTTGAAATTGTTTTAATGGATAAAACAAGATAATATTCAATTATTATTATCACACTCTACGTTTTTAACAGTGACACCTGCTCTCTATAACATTTCACTTACAAAAACGTACATAAGAAACTAGTGATCCTACAAAATCAGTTGACTTCTATTTTCCTTGTCTTTCCTTACAGTGATGCTCACATCACAGCCCACCACACGATAAGAGAGTCCATGGTGTGACAGCACTAGAAGCATTTACTGCTGTCCTTTGATAATATTTACAACAGGCTTCCCGGATTCCCTGCATTCTTCCGCTCTTCTCCAAAACAACCCATTCAGAGCAGAGTGTCATTCTGCACATAAAGCTGGCATTACCTCCACATCTTGCCCAACCGACAGACACACAGAGAGGCTTGTGTCCACCAGCCGTTTACTCTGCCCTGTTTAGATGCACACTATTATCCACAGACTGTTTAGAAAAGCATGGCAGCTATGCGCAGTTGGATATGTTCCCTCCAGCTGTAACGAAGCACATATTTAATGGATTAGAAGATATTTATGAAAGCGGGTTTAAAAGGGCAAAAAAGGGCAATAAAAAAAAGCAGGGATGGAGGGTTACAGAGTCAGGGCAGAGGTTATGTGAAAAGGAGACTCAAATGAGCCTTGAAGAAAAGGGAGGAAGAAAGTTTAGTAATGGAGGGCTAAGTTAAGAGCTAATACGATCTACCGTGGGCTCTGTCAAAACACTGCTGCCTGCTGAGGGAGTGGAAAGAAAGCAGGAGCTGTTTGCATTCCTTCTGGATCTGCGTTTCACCAGTACAAAAGTCAGTGTACTCCTACACACGTATACCAACTATGGCTTATCTCACAGTGAAATGATAGCTGGGTAGCAAATATGGACTGTTACAGTATGACTTCTCCTTTTACAGGCCAAAAAGATTACTAAAGTTAAATGATGTCACTTCAATTAACATCCTTACACTACTTTCTTTCTCTCTTTTTTTGATTTTAACTTACTATACTATATTACTTAATAATATAGTATAGTACTAATACTTTATTAATAATACTTTATTTTATTTTCCCTATAAAGCCCATGTGAATATGTGACAACATTCACCTGTTTAGCACGAGTGGAACACTTTTTTGCATGTTGTAAAATTCACATACATTTTATGCACACAAGGTTTTCTAACATGTTCAGTGGTTCTTGAGATATTTCAGATGTGGGGTTTTTTGTAAGGGACAAAAATGCAATATCAAACAAATTGTAAAATAGCAATTCCATGTGACATGTGGCATTTGGACTTTTCAAGTATTTTTAAAGGCATTATTAAGGTTGCTTTGCCTTATGTGACACACAATATTCAATACTGATACCATTTAATGATGGATGTACCATTTTTTGCATATCTATTTTGTAGTATGTATGAATTTTAAAATATTTTTTCATTTTATTGCATTTTTAAGGTGCCTCTCTAACATCCGAAACAGATAAAAACTCGCCCTTCAAGTCAACTCTGACTCAGTTATCATTTTTTTCTGTTCATCAGTAAGCTGTTCTTGTCAGATAAACTAATGTGTCTCCAAAAATATTTTCTAATTTCTTGAGATTAGTTAATCAGTTGATGATTACTTCAATTCAAGGGCAGCACTTGGATTGTTGTGAGTGATTTTAAATCAATAGCAGCGTACCTCCTTACTGCTGGTTTCTGCTTCTGCCTCATAACCACAGCAGCTCTGTGAGTGATTGGTTTCCAGTTGTGCACTCACAGAACTTTTCCTCTTCGGTTTGTCTTTGCTTGTGATCCTCTGTCTGTGATTGGCGAGCAGATCTCTACTGTGGGGCAGCTCTAGGAACACATCATCATCATCATCATCATCATCGCCATCATGGTGACCATCATCTTCCTCTTCTTTATCCTCTTCCTGTGATGACCCTCCATCGTCAGAGCTCTCGTGGACAAAGTTGTTGGTTCTGGAGGGACAGGTGTAGTCTGAGAAGGTGATGGAGCTCTGTTTGTGCTCCACAATGTGAGGTAGATCCAGGACCCTCCGACCTGAATCAGGAACAGTATCAGAGAACACAAGTGTCGAAGTGGAGTCCCGATTGATGACGGAGCCATTTGAGATGGGCTCTGATTTCACACATTCACAGTTTAAATCCAGCGTCTGATCGGGATGATCCTGAACTGCCTGATCCAACTGGACTTCTGCTGTATGAGCCAGAAAGTTACCGCAGCAGTCCTGGACTGACCTTGGTGATATGAGCACAGTTTTTGCTTCAGGAAGTTGAGTTCTGCCCAGGGATGCTTGTCCAGGCTCCTGAAAGCATGCAGTCTCCGCAAATTGAGTGTTGTCATAATCAACACAAACAAAGCTCTTCCTAAGCCGGGGTATATCCTCACCTGGCTCTAACAAGCAGCTTTGCTTTTCAGGTGGGAGGCAATCATCATCTCTGTGGTCGAGTGAGTTGTTAGCTGGGATAGCAGCACTTTCTACAGATGACTCTTGTATTGAAACGTGCAATCCTACAACCACATTCACCATAGGTGGAATCTCCATTTTTGTTTTCATCTATAGTTTCTCATAATTCAGTACATAAATCCACAGGTACTTGAGTTTGATATATCGAATGGCCATTTTTTATCCAATGTGCTCAGTCAAAACACGAATCAGAAAACCTGAAATAAACACAAATGATATGTATTAATTGGCTTGTGATACATCTGAAAGGCACAGAGAGAAGAAGATTATTTTCCACAGATCAGAGGTAAAACAAGGTGATGCATCCCTCTGAGAGTGTTTCCATATCTCCCTGTGTCCTGTGATTATCAAAGCCTCAGCATGCATGTATAATGTAAAGCTCATAAATCCAGCTTTAAACAGCTCGCAGTATGCGCCATCTAGCCAAGACTCTGCAGTGAAACTAAACTCAACATCTGGCTCAGGCTGGGCTGTTCAAGTCTGGATATGTTTCACACACGATAGAGGTGACATCACTGTGCACAGGAATCTGACTGCTCTTCCTCAGTTGTTGATTTACTATGCGCTACACCATTCATCAGGCAGAAGATGTCCCTGGTCGACTGTGGTTAACATCCCACTCACCCCTTCATTAAGCCCCTCTTTAAAACACACCTTGGACAGATCCGAGACATCCGAAGCACACATGGAAAAACAAACAACTGCACTATTGTGTCTCTAGAGAGGTTTATCATCATGTTCAACCACAAAGACTTCCCTCTGAGGGTGATTTCAGATGGGATAATAGAAGAACTGAACCGGGAAACTTACACAATAAACTCAACTTGTGGCAGACCTGCTGTCTCCAAACGGCATGTTCTTCCCTTCAGGTTCAAACAGCAAAACACTTGATTGTACTGATGGAAGCCCAGAGATTTTATCTAAAAAAAAAAAAAATTAGATAATGTCAGTGTATTTATCTGAAATGTGCTACAGGGTAACAGGAAGTTCATGTGTGTAATTTTGCACACATGGCTCTGCTGTTTGTGTGAGAAAGCTGCAGTTGGCAGCGTTTTTAGCAAGGCCTTGAGACACTTGACACACAAACACACATACACACAAACACACTCTATTGAGCAGATAAAGAAATCTCCGGCAAGGACAAAATCTAACTATGAAGATACTTTTAATGAATCTTCATACTGGATGTATGTATTTGAAGATCCATACAGCAACATTACATAATCAGTAAACAAAATACTGTATCCAATAAAACCTGTCCCTGCGTTGTGAATGTAAAGTTTACAGGCGATTAGGGTTCCTTCCAAGAAACCCCTCTTTTAATAAACACTATGCAAAGAAGGTTGCATTCTTCTTAGATGAATGCAGGGCAGATTTAAATGAAGGGAAGAAGTCACAGAGTGAAAATCAACTGGGTGTGTTGACTGGCAAGGCAAGACCACAAGTTATTTAGCAAAGTGAAAGAAAAAAATAAGACATCAAGTGTTGGAGAATTTTCAACAGAAAGGTCCTGAACAAGTCTCCTCATGCAGAAACAACCTATAGTAGCAGCATGATTAGCTGACAGAGAAAGTGAGAGCTGTCATTTTTGTTATCCATCATAAGCAGATGTACATAAGTCATCACTGAGCTGGTTTCATAGGAAAACAGAAAACAAAACACTTACCTGCTGAGTGGAAAAAGAGTTGCTGTGTTGCCCAAACAGTGTCACTCACATCATGGCAAAATAGCAGTGAGGCTGGTTCCTGTAGGAGCAGAGACAGAGTTGGACAAACCCTCGCTGAGCCACACTTATGTTCCCATAGGCCTATTCTGGCAAGCTCACCATCACCCCCTCCCTCCTCATGTGTTTTCCCTGGGGGGCTGCAGGGCCGATCAGCTAGCAGTGACTGAACCATTCAGAATATGCGTAAGAGCAGCGGAGAATGTGTACTTGTCGAAGAGATGGAAAGGGGGAGGAGAAAGGAGCCGGGGGCGGGTGAGGGGAGTGGAGGCAGCGGCAGTGGTTGGCACTGTTAAAAGAACAAGGTGAAATGGGTTTCCAGAGCTCGCAAACAGGGAATGACTGACTTCACCGGGTTCAACTGTGTGCGGAACAAGATGAACCGCAGACGTGACCTGTCGCTTCAAAACAACACACTGAGGAATGCTTTCAAGTCAAAGGGGGAAACTGTGAAGCACCATGATTTACTGAAAGATGCATAGATTAGGATGATATTGGTGACAGGATTTGATGGTGAACTGAAACCAGAAGCAAATTTAACTTTCTATTTGACACTATAGATAAACTCCCAGTTAGGAATCTGTACGAATGAATGCAGGCAGAGCCAAGTATAATACTAACATAAAGTGAGGAATAAGCATGAAGAGTGAGGGTGAACATTAAACTGGTTAGGTTTAGGATAAGGTTGGGGTCGGTTTAAGCATCATAAGGCACAACAGTTTAGTGTTAAGGCTGGAAGGTCAGGTTCAGGTTAATATAAGTAACACATACTGACATAGAGAGCGTCCACCTTCCACAAAATCTTCACAGAAAACTAGGAATCAACAAGAAAAGTTCACATCTGAGCGTTTGCTTGTAAGTCTGCTTCAGACTTTTTGTTTATGCTGCTTCTGGATTGGACCTGGAAGAATTTTGAAATTAAATTGTCCGTGATTTAATAAAACGGTGGTGGGATGTTCATTCATTCATTCATTCATTCATTCATTCATTCATTCATTCATTCATTCATTCATTCATTCACTTCTTCCTTTAGTCTCCCCACCATGAACAAGGTGTTGAAGCTACAGCCACAAATCAACACTTGGACTCAGTCTGACCTCTGGACAGAGGGAGAAAATGAGCGCTGACTCATTTCTCTCATTCATAAAATACTCTGAAATGTGCCTGTGGCTGTCATTCTCCTTCAGCAATGTTCCAAAGATTCTTCTTCTCTTTTTTTCTTCATTTTTACAAGTTTTCTTCAGCCTATTTCCTGCTTTGTGAAAAAATACGCACTTTAGTAAATGGCATCAGTGAGGCATTGTCGTACTCGTACTGCCTTCTCTAGTTATATCATTACAATATACTTTTTTATTATATATTAGCAAAACACTGAAATTAGAAGATTTTGCTGACTGAAATTGAGATTCAAATCATGAAATACCAAGGCAGAAATAATTCCATGTATATTTAGGAACCTATGCTTGACACAGTAGCCACACAGTAGCAATAAATCCACTGTTTAACCAGTGAGATAAGGTGTACATGTGCAAAGAGCAATGTTGTCTGATCTTTTGTTCAGAGTGAGTGACATTCCTCATGTTCTTGATTTGTATATCTGTGTACATTTCCTCTATTGTCTCAAGGGTTACATGGAAAGTCACACAAGAAGTTTGGTGTTTGCCAGTAACTGTAAAAGTAAAGTATTGTCCCTGAAAACCAAACTCCATTAAATCACTTTATTTATTAAATTATAGTTAAAATCAAAATGTATCTTCAATATATATATATATAAACTATACAGTTTTCCTGGTTGTGTACGTACAGACCAGTGTGACTATGAGGCAGCTGGCAGAAAATGTGCTGCAGTGTGTTTTTTTCTGGTTGGGAAAGGAAACAAAAGTGTGCAGGTGCATGTGAATGAGAGGAAAAAAAGTGGAGGAGAAACAGAGAGAGTGGACGAGAGGAACAGAGAGAGGTCTATCAGAGCTGTCGAGGTGAACAGTCCAAGGCCAGTGGGAGTGAGAACAGTTTGACTTAAACACAGCTGGATGTTCTCACAAGCTAACCTAGCCGGGCCTGTCTGGCCCTGATGGAGAGAAAAAAGAAAGCACGGCCTCTTTTTTTGTGTCACTGCAAGGAAAACACTTTGGTTCCAAGTGGGATAGAAGTCAGTATTAGGACCCTGAGCCAGAGGGAGAATATAAAAGAGGACATGGTCCTTGTATATTTAGAGCAAAGTCACTTTACTCTGGCCAAGCAGCAGGCTCCGTCTCTGTGTCTCAATTAAGTTTGATTTACTGTCAACACCATTTCTTTGCTTCTGAAGTTGGAAGGTTTGCGAAATAGTTATGCTGACCCTTTAACAAAGTTTGTGACCTCTTTTTTATATCAGCATTATTTGCTGTTCTATCAGTTTGAGGGATTTTGTTGGAGCCTGTAGTCGTGCCAGTAGCTCTGTGAGGCTGTTTACCATGGTCACTGCATTAGTTTAGTGTATTAGCCTGCTAGCATTTGATATTATGAAATAAGCAAAGTGCTGCTGAGACTGAAGGAAATGCCATTATTTTGCAGGTTAGTCATAACGCAAAGTATTGGACAAGTTCAAACTTTACCCTGATGATACCACAAAACAGGAAGTTCATCCTGGACAGGGATGTGCACAGACATTTAGAGTTTTTCATTTTCTGGTCTAGAGCCTTGCGGTTGCATCTCATCTGACACTGAATTATTAAATCATAATTCAGGATAATATTGTCCACAGCATTTTCCAATCAAAATTGCTTGTGCAATTAAAATAGCATGAAATTCATACTTTGCCGATTCATTAGTTCCAGTCAATTCAGTTCTGAGCATCTGACTTTCAGCTCTTGCTGCAAAAATAAAAAATGCACTAAGGCACCTGAACACAAGCTGAATTTTCATGGATGGTTTGCTGACAGAGGCTTGACTAATGATTCCTGGTGAGGCCCAGGATTTAGAGTGGGTATGCACTACAATACAGAACAATTACAAAATGTCTTATTGGATTTCTTAAATCTCTGTCCTGACAATCCCACATTTCAAAATAGGTATTATAAGTATTTAACTTCATCACCAGACTCTCCAACAGTCACTGAACTGCAGCTTTTGAAGTTATTGATGAAAACAATTTACAATATTAAGCACTGATATAATACACAGTGTATGTATCATTGATGAAATATTCATTTTTAGTCAGTTATTAACTTATGTCTATTTTTTTTTAAATGCTTTTAAGATAATATCCCTTCTTCCCATTAAAATAAATATGAAGTACATGGAAGCTTTACATTTCATTCATTATGCTTCACCTGCTGGCCTGTATGAAGTCAGCTGCCTCAGTCAGTTGTTCTCTGTCTGTTGGAAGGCAACTTCTGTCATACAGCATCTATAGCTCCTTTCAGACATGGAACATTGCTGGATTCATTAGTCTGTTACGGCAGTGACAGCATTCTGTCACCATTTGTTCCATGAAGGCATACCTATTAAAAAGCAGTAAAAGTTTAGATTACATGGTGATTTCATTTGGTTTAACTTCAGCAATCATGAGATATTCATATTTTGTAGCCACAACACAGTCTGTGAGCCAAAACAGCAAAAACATATATAGAAATATATTTTGTCCATAGTGGAAGCTCAACCAAAGAAAGCTGTTGCTCAGGCAACTTTAGCCCAGCCTTGTGCATGTCTTTGGGCCTTGAATGTGTGAACTAACCCCTATTACAATCCCTCCAGTAGTTGTTGAAACATCTCACTCAAAACTAAAAATGTGAACCTCATGGTGGTGCCAGAGAAATGAAAATATATTAATGTTTGCAAAAAATGTCAAGTCTGTCCAGAACTTATAGAAATGTTTGTGTATGTCTATGCATGTTAGATTGTAAAGTAGTTTGAAGCAGATTTTTAGATTTAGATAGATTTAGATATTCACATTTAGATTTAAATGACATTTTACTAAAAGGTCCTCTGAGTAATGTGTCGGGGCCTGTGTGTGTGCACATTTGAGTTTGAGTTTTTAAGTGGTTCTGGAAACTTACATCTCCTCTGTATCAGTGCAAATGCAATCTGTTGAAACTGTAGTCATAAGGAGAGCTGTGATGAAATAAATGGAAACAAGACAAGACTTCCTGCTGTAGATCACTGCTATGACAACTATGTTAAGACTGGGAGGAGGTGGACAGGCTGGCAAAGCAAACTGCCAGAGATGGCAGACATACCAGGGCCAGAAAGCAGCAGGCGGAGGAGCTCAGTGCCCTTCCAGAAAGAAGAAGCAAATGTGAGTTTAAGAGGATATTACTGTTTGCTTTTGGCTGATGTACAGAGCGATAAGAATGATAATGTCCCAGTCTGTTCACTGCTTCAGCTGGAAGTATAACAGACTGAAATTGACAGAGTTCCTGACTGGAGAACTACAACACCCGAGGCTACGCAATACTTCTGTCAGTCAGATAGGAATCTTAAAGCAGGCTGGAAATATGTACTTTTAATATAACATTTTATCAACCCATTAAATACACTTGTTTCTATTTTGGATTCTTTTCTGGTCTGTTTTTGTTTTAGAAATATGACAGTTTGACACAAGATGGCTTACTGACTCGAGCTTGTGGAACATATTTCAGCCCTCAAAAGTTCACACAGTCATCTGAAACACTGTAAAAACACTCAATACTATAAACACCTCAGCACTGAAAAATCTGTGGTAGTATTAGATGAACTGATATTTACTAAATATTACCTTCTCAAAAACATGTGTTTACCAGATGGACATTTAAAAGGCTTATTAAAACTATGTTACATTAAATTTGGGTGTATAAAGACAATATGCCTCATTAATATCTACTCTGGGGATGTAATAGTATATTTTGCACCTTATTGTAAACACCAACAATTTTGGCACATTTTTGGTAAATAACAGCACTTTCGGCACCTTATTTCTATTTCTACTCTTCAACCAACACAATTTGCATGTTAATTGCACATTCTTTTGTACACTGTTTCCTTATCTATCTTGAATGTGTGACCTACTGGATACCTTGAATTTCCCCAAGGGGATAAATAAAGTATCAATTAAAATGTATTAATCTAAACTTCAGGGAAATCTAGAATTTGACATGAGGTGTTTACAAGGCAGAATAATATATCAATTAATCTTTGAAATATGCACGGAATACTGATTATTTAATTCAGACATTTTACAACAAAACAAATCTGCTACACATCCCACTGACTTTAGATCCATATAACAGTGCTATGAAAAAGTATTTGTCCCCCTACAGAACTGCATTTTGTGTTTTGTGGGTTATCTCTGTCTAACATTAAATAAATGTAAATATTAGTTTGAGGATCTGGAACATTTAAGAGTGGGAAATATGCAAAAACATAAGATACTTTTTCACAGCAATGTTTATACACACCGATCAGCCACAACATTATGACCACTGCAGGTGAAGTGAATAACATTGATCATATTGGTACTATGTCAGAATAGCCCAGTCTAGTCTTGACACACATGAACTGATGAAGCCACTCGGATGAGAGGCGAAACGTCTTCACAGACATAATACTGAGTCCAGTTGCCTTCGATTGAATTGCCCAGAGAGGTACTATGTGGTGTTCTGCTGGAAAACCTTGGATTTTGGCATCCGTGTTGATGAGGCTTAGACACCCAAATAAACATTGTCCCAGAACAAGCACACTCCCTCATGCAAATGATCTGGATAAATGGCGATTCTACCAGGACAATAACAAAAAACAATAAAAACAATACAATACAATATAAATCTTAAAGACAGAAGTCTTTTAATTATGGTTAGGGTGAGGGTAAGGGTTTAGGGATGCAAGAAAAGATGGACTACCATGTTCAACAAAGTGCTACCCACATACTGTTGGAGTATGTCAGAATAGACTGTAAATACTGTAAGTATAATAAACTCATAAATGTGAATGTATTAATTTGGTCATAAAATGAGTGTTTTCTTGCTGTATTTGTAAGAATATTGTTGTTTCCTTTATTTTAACATCATATCATTAAAGTGAATTTGAGTTTGTCCTAGGACAGATTGCGATTGCAATCTGTACTAGTAGGATCGCCGTTTGTCCAAGGACAGATCCTGATCACAATCTGTGACAATCAGCAATTATCCTGGATCGTGATTTCTACTGTGACATATATATAAGTACAAACAGAGGGACCTGTGGATGTGTTGAGCATAAAGTAATGTGTAATCTGTGCTTGCTGTATCAAAAATGCATCATAGATTTTTTTAAAATACTATTAGATATATGTCACAGTAGAAATCACGATCCAGGATAATCGCTGATTTTCCTAGGACAGATTGCGATCGGAGTCTCTCCAAGGACAAAGTACACAGTACAGTGAACATGGTAGTCCAGCTTTTCTTGGATCCCTAACCCTCACCCTAACCATAATAAAATAAAAATACTTCTGTCTTTAAGATTTATATTGTATTGTACTGTTTTTATTGTTTTTTGTTATTGTCCTGGTAGAATCCCCGTTTGTCCTAGGACAGATTGCAATCGAAGTCTGTACTAGGACAAACAGTGATTATCCTGGATCGCGATTTCTACTGTGACATATATATGAAAAAAATGTCAGGATGTCACTGCTAAAAATTTAAATACAGTAAACTGTTTATGGAGTAAAGGGTACAAACAATGATAAATTCTTGTACATTTGTTGTCTTTTTGGCTCAGTTACTGTATATTTAACTGCTGAATGGCTTATGACTAGTTTTACAGTGTATAAGGAGAAACACTCATTTCACTTGCACTCTCTTCTCTCCCTCTTCGCCTTATCTGCGATATCAACACGCTGTCAAGACGAGGCAGACGCTCTGAAGTGCCTGTGGTCTTCACATCGTGAGATTAAAGTGAGGGGAAAGAGAATGGAGCCAGCTGTGTTGCTGAAACATGTGGCTTTATGGTGGCAAGTTTGCCTGCCAGCAATGCAATAGCTACACAGAACAAGAGTGCGTCTGTTAAGACAGCAAAGACTGACAAGGTTCAACTACTTGTACAATATGGAAAATTATTACATATCACCTGCTTCTGCAATACCGATAACATTCAAATTGTACTGTACTCGTAAGAGTTGTTTATGTTGCTGTATTCGGCACTCTTATGTAATACAAACTGTGCAGAGTTGTGGCAACAGACAGGTACAATACAAAACTCAAACATCATTAGAAAACATTCCAGCAATACCACAGTCTGACTCAATATCTCTGCTGCTTTTCAACTCCCCTCCAGATTCCCAGCATACCACAGAACATGGCAGATGTTCTGCATTATCACTTCTCTCTGTAGCCTTTGTTTTTTTGTCTCAGTCTGAAGAGCCTCTGAAATCATCACACTGTTGTTGTGTGTGCAGATGGTCAGATTGTGTTCATTTTTATAACATACTACTCCTTTTGGGGTTCGAAATGTGTTTTTATAGGTAAAAAGAGCAAATGTACAGCTGCTATTAGGCATGGAGGTGATCCCACAGTTTAACTGCACATAAAAACACAGAAAATCTACATGTTTTGTCCCCGATCAAGCTAAAAAAAAAAAACTATGCAGAGATTAATAATACCACGGATAATTTCCTTAATGAATAGAAACACTGCTAGCTAGCTAAACATACCACCTATAAAATAAGTAACTTGCAATGGAAACATTGACAAAGTGGATAATCATAGAAAATCAAATGTAATCATCTTAAAATTGAAAATACAGTAAAAATGTAAAAACCCAAATACAGTAAGAGTGGACGAGTGTAATTTAGATCATAATAAATATAAAGAGGACAATGACAACTCATGTTATTGTGTTAAATCTGATGTCACACAGCGTATCCATTAATATAGTCCAAGATCCTCCTAATGTAATGTATTGAGGAGTGTTTCATGCAAACTGCTGCACACATCCTAAACTGTGATTACACATATAAATACTGTCGACATATTCGATATCTTGCAGCCTCCCCCCCACTGACTTAAAATCCCACACTCTGTTGAATTAATTAGAATAACAACTCTTCCTGCAACACCCCGCGAGAGCTTTTGGCAGCCAGCAGATGTTAATTCAATTTGATAATTGGTTGGAAAATGTGTTTTCTTTTGCTGAAAAAACAGTTCCAGACACTACCATCTCTAAAAAAATTTTTAAAAAAGTAATGTAATGAATGTTATTTATGCAAACGCAAATGATTAGTGTGAAGAAGAAAAAGAATGCAGGTTAATTACTTTGTTTCAAACATTAATTTGGTGATTTTCTTAGGTTTTTACAATGATTCAGATGTGGAACTTAAGTTTAAAAGTTACTCAACTATAAGAGTGTCATTGCCATTCAAAACTTAACAGAAACCCCCTTTATGAATAACTGGCAACAGAATATGTGATGAATTGTCTATGTAAAAATGCTCAGGGCTTGCCAGATATTTATGTGTGCATAGTTTTGGCTCATGAAGTCTTGGTATTGGCTCAAACATGACAACCACACAACAAGGACACTCCCAAACAATGACAGACACCAGGGAATAAAGTGAAGATGTCATTTCCACTGTTCATGAATGTGGAGGGATGTAAACAGTGACTGCAATGACAGTAAATTATACTACAGCACAAACATTTCACAGCCCGTCTCTGCTGCGTGTCTGTGATTACACAAAGACAGGGGATGCATGAGAGGTGAACCCATTCAGCTTTTCATGTGACTGGGCGATTGCCTTGAAGGGATGAGGCGGCAGGCCGTCACCATCACACTCAGACAGCAGCTACAAATTAATTCACTCCAACAACAACCCCTGTCCTCGCCTGCTGCAACATGCTCTGCCAGCACTCGCAATCAGCCAGCGAATTCCTTCCGCTCTGAGCGCTGAGGTGGAGGGTGAGGATGGAGGGGTTTGTGGGCTTGATGTTGTGATTGTGATGTTGTGTAATTGACAGGTATGTTCATATCCAGCGTCTGATGTAAAGGCTACACCACCCACTCCTCCACCGGGGTCGGACAACAAACAGGTTTGCTGCTTCCAGGAACGTGAAAATACATGCCAAGATGACAGGGCTATTCAGAGATGACATGGCTATTAATTTGGTTAAACACACATTGTGTGCAGTATAAAATGTATCCCATCTATGGCTGAACCAAAGCTGTGCAATAAATATGGTCCACAGGAAGTTATTTTGTAGTTTGACACTCTAAAACCCAGGAAGTTTCTGGGCGTTTGTTGACTCCTGTCACATTTTTACTCACTGTGGGCTAATTTTTCACTGCAATATAAAGTCCTGCACCTCTGTGGAAACAGCACAACCATGGCTAGAAGTAAAGAGAACTCAGAAATGCCTTTTGTGCAGCATGACAAAGTTAGAATGCCATAAATCATAAAAAGAAAAGAAAAAAAAGCTTAATTTTATTGATTATTTATTTGACAGAAATTTAAATAAACTGAAATCATTGTGTACAACATTTTCCCAAGCGCCAGAGGTGTTACCAATACTGGGGGGGAAAATGTGAAAAAATAATGTCTAGATATTTCACTGTATACATTTATAATTTGTTTCTATACTTGTCTCCTAGCTGTGCTGTGCATACACAGCCTGCAGTTCAACCGATAAGTCCAAGAATTTTTGTCACTTGACATTTGGTGACTAATAGCTTCTTAGCTGTTGAGGAGTGTAATACTTTTTGTTTTTACAGAATCTGGTTAGTGCAAATGCTTTATTGTTTCTGAATGTTTAAATGAGACATGTAGAATAAAAGTGATTTTGAAGAAGTATTGCAATTTTAAGCTTAGATTTGGTTTCCGGACAAAACAACCCATTACAGATGACTTGGTCAAAGACTGTCAGAGAGTTAAAAACATTATAATTGTTTCCTAGCTCCTGGCTTTAATATACTGTACAACTGTGACGATTATTTAAAGACAACATTCCTTTAATGCTGTTTCTGGGTTCAGAGGGTTATTAACGTAATATGTTACTTTAAAAGCAAGAAACCTAATGACCCCTGAAATAATTCCACTGTAATTTATGACAACACAGTGCTGAGAGGAAGAAAACCATCTCCAGCAGGCTGACTTAGGACAGCCTGCTTTTATTTCTACTAATGAGAAAAGAGAAAATCGGATCAAAGCTCAGCAGTTGGCAGCTTCTTCCCTGTTGCTGCTGGGAATGAGATGCAGAGCTGCAGGGCCTTGAAAACAGCTGCCCTGAAGGAGACTGAAGCTCACAGCTGACTGTCAGCTTTGGGTTTGGCTTCACAATTTAAAAATACCGAAGAACAATGCAAGTGTATGAGCGCTTACTATGAATCATGCATCCTTTACACTTTGGTGACCCTTTTCTAATGCATTCATTGTAGCTTTGGATTTTAAATGCTGTTGCGGTCTTTCATTGTCATTGATTTCTATATAAAAATCTACTGGCAGATTCTATGAACATCAAGCATACATTACTTTATAATCCGTTATTTTATCATTTCATGGCAATGACATTTAAATGTAGACTGATCATTGAAACAGTTAGTCAATTTATTGATTACTGGATCAGCAGCAAATGATTTGGCAACTTATTTGTTACTTGATTTTTTTTAAATCCTGGTTCCAACGGCTTAAGTGAGTGAATATATACTTGTTTCCCTCATCTATTATTATAGCATACTTAGTTTCTTTGGACTGTGGATCAAGCAAAACAAGCAATAACACCATGAACTCTGGGAAAATGTTAATAAATTAGGTAATTACTTGACATTACTGTGACATTTTAGACATCAAAACAATGACTTAATTTAATAAAGACTATTTGTTGGCAATTAACCTTTGATTCAATGTGAGGGATTAATCAAATGTCTGCTACTAGATTTTCGTATAAATAATGCATTGAAACCAACAGATACCTGGAACAGTTTAAGATTTCTTTTAAAAATACAGAAGTGCGGGGGCGCCCCGATAGCCCAGCGGCTATGTCGCGTGGCCCACGTGCAGAGGAATAGTGGCTGTGTCGGGTTCGAGTCCGACCTCGGCCATTTACCGCATGTCCTTCCCCACTCTCTCCCGTTTTTAACTCTGTCCACTATCCTGTCCTCTCTAGTAATAAAGGCATGAAAAGGCCAAAAAAAAAAAACAACAACAAAAAAAAAAACAAAAACAGAAGTGTGGTTTGAACATTGGAACAATTACCTTTGTGATGTAAATTACAAGTGATATGTTGTATAACAGTGAAAGCGTGCAGTGGTGTGGAGCTTTTAAACGACTAGATGAAATTCAGAGAAACACCAAAGCCGAAGCAGAAACGAAAATCTATATGTTAATGAATTAATATAACCTTTATCACCCGCACAAAGCTACACAATCTCTCTGTCAAGATGAATTGGGGTCTTTCATTTGGAAATCGAGTGCCCTCTCCTCCTTCATCTCTCCCCATTTGAAATGCCTGTTAACAGGGCTGAAGTCAGTAATTGATTTTACCGCTCTAATCTCTTTTCTCTATTATGAGGAGATTTCTCCTCTGCACCTGGGGCCAACAGGCTTGTCTTTTTTCTTATCTGCCCATGAGTACACTAGCCCCTCCCAGGAGGCTGCAGTAATCCC
>OMNN01051541.1:6433-23578 GCA_900302755.1 Chromis chromis | reverse complement strand
CACTCACTGCACATCACAGCAAATACTCACTGCACATCACATCGCTAAATTTTGCACTGTTTTAATTTGCACTGTTCTTTATTTTTATTGTTTATTTTTATTGTTGTTATTATTATTATTGTTGTGTTTTATCTTGTGCTCTTGAATTTCCTGCATCTTTCTTTTTTCATGTTTAATGTGCTGCTGGTTGCTTGAATTTCCTTCGGGATAAATAAAGTATCTACCTACCTACCTACCTACCTACCTGTTATGACGCTGATTTCTTGCTCTTTGCATAATCCTTTTTCTTTTTCTTGAACATTCTTGTTCTGGTAGTTCTTTTGAGTAACTGTGGTCCTCCATGTTTCCTTCTTCAAACTTGTCAGGGCCCGGTGGAAGCAACGATATAAGTAGCGTCAAACCATTAGCACCTGTGAGATCATGTGACAACGAAAACGCGAAAACGAGAAAGGCGGAGGAATCCTGTATGTCCCTTACCGACCAATGTATTTCAAGATGGCGCATGGATATGGAGCGTCTTCCACCGTTCATGCATATATAAATGTAAAATTCCAAGCCAATAGGAACACTTCGAAATGATGGTGGTGGTGAATATTCATGAAAAAGGTCACATTTGTGAATGGGTAACATGTTTTTTCATAGGGAGCAACTGTAGAAGTTACTGACTGCGGCTTTAATATAATACAAAGTGTTAGTGTTGGATTGTTCAAATAAAATGCAGTCCTGTGATTTACAGTATGCACTATCTTTCTTAGTAAATACAAATAATAGTATGGCAGCTCGACAATTTATTTTCCATCAAACAATATGTGCCGCTTCACAACCATTTTCCTGCTTTACACTGAATTATCAAAACTCTTCCTGTGTCACCTATCTGTGTGTGCTTATCCTGTAATGATAGAATGAAACCAACAACAAAAGCACCATCGCACCTGCACTATAAGTGGGAAACATCTGGTACAATTGCTGTTCTCAAAGTACAGCAATAACCTAAAACCTAGAAAAGAACAAACTGCAGATGCTTAATATAGAATTTTACCCAGTGAAACAGTTCAACCTTGTCTCCTAGGAATTATTCTTCTATACAACTAACGGAAAGCAGTTTTTATGGTTATGTGTAAACTCACTTGGTTGAGGTTACAGTACAGAAAGATCGTGGTCTTTAATGCAAAAAACCCCCACACTGACAATAGAATTTTTTTTACACTTAACAAAATGTTTTGCTATCTTAACCTCGCCACACACTGGAGTCTAGATGTCAACGCTGGGCTCTTGAGTCAAAGTCCTCAGTTTTGTGCACTTGCCATCCACACCGCCCACTTCCCAGCCACATTTGTCATCACAATGTAATGGAGAAAACCATTTAGTAATATATAAACAGAATTTCTAGGTGCCTGGGTTGTGCAGTTGTCTAGTAAAAAAGGATACAGCAGTAGCTGCAAGCATTTGTACAACATATGTATACAGTGCATCTCCACAGGGGAGGCTATATATTACTGTTGTAACCTCTTCATTATGAGAGAAAACATATTTATAATACTGTATGATTGAGGGGTTTTCAAATAGACAAAATAAGATACATTTCTGGAAGTCCACCCCTTTGCTTCTCCCTATTTCGTTCTTTTTGGCCACTGACCTCTCAAATTTGTGGAACATTTTCATCACCACAAAAGAAACCTTAGCCCTAATCTGCACGTCAAAGACAACCCCTAAATCTTTATGCTGGACGGAAATGTTAAAGTTGGAGTCTGCATTCACATGAAAGAGAGAAAGATCTAAGGGATGCCATAAGCTGGGCTCTAGGGCCTGAACAGAGAGACCCTGAAGACATGCTGGGAATATTAGAGAATGATTGATACACACAGCTGGGGAACAGAGCAGCAAAGGAATGTTGAGGAGTTTTTTATCTTGCTCCGTTCCTTTTGAAATATGGTTTACAATTTTCTGCTCATTCCCATCCCCCTAATAACCTATGGATTATAACACAGGACTGCCAAATGTCTCCCCTAATTCTCATGAAAAGATACATGATATGCACACGTGCCTACTGCTACTTTGAACCTCACGCCTCACGCCTCACGCCTCAGCTCAGACAGACATTATGTCTCTTTCACATAGTTTCTAACATTATACGTCTCTCTGCAATCAATCATACATAGTATCTGTATGAAAATGAAATGAAAAAAAATATATCATGACTACTGTAAAAGACCAAGCTACCAGGCATGTGGAGTAATATTGTGGGGTAGATAACAATGAGCTGAAATATGCTAAAAAAAAAAAAAAAACCCAAAAAACCCACAGAGCTGATAAGAAATGCAGATTTGAGGGATAATTCTCTGTGTATACATTAATCCTTTTCACACACATGTAGTCATTTGATCCAGTAGTGTAGCTATATGAAACCATATCTCGTAGAAATTACATTTCTGTACAACTGATTTGATTATTTTGGAATGAATAAAGTACAATGTTTATAAATGTCATTGTAGTCAACAGTAGGTGGTTGGGGTAGATCGTGTGTGTACTAAACACTCGACTGTTGACTATACTTAAGGTTAGGAAAAGATTGGTGATTTGGTGAACTGTAAATAAACATGTTTCAGATTTTTCAATTAGACCACATTCTTTTGTTAACCATAGCTAAGTGCTGTGAGTGGCTAAACACAACTATAAAAAGAAGAATAAACCACCATAAATGGATATTGTACTGCATGAAGAGAAATGTTATGTTTCATTCAATACATATTTGCTGTTGCACTATAAATATATGGAAACATAATTTCTAGCGTATTAAGGTGATATATAACAAAAGCAATAATAACTTTTAATTAAAAAAAGGAACAACACATAGTTTTGTGGGACAGTGCAAAGTATTAATAACAGATTTGTGCCCGGCCTGTCTGGCTGTTAGACTGACCTCTGTAACCTTCAGCTGATCTTCTCTCACTGAGGTACTCATTCTTGATCAATAAGCAATCAGGGAACTTGTCTCTGCATGCTTTGGCCATCGAAAGTGTTTACGAAGCAAGCAATCACTTTTGCAAATCACTGTTTTATTTGCTGTCATATAACCTTACCTTCACCCATATCAAGCCATGAGGCTCCTGGCGTAATATCCATTTGCCAATGCAGTAATTGACCTTACAACACATTATGCGTTTTCATTGGGCTGAGGGAAGTTCATTGTATTCATTATTTTGCTTTTACACGTGCTGCACCAGTAGTTCGCCAGACAGAGGTGTTGTTTGTAGAGCGATGGAGGGTTCAGAGCGCTCTAACAACACTGTGTTTAAAACAGGCATTTCATGACCATATTTATACCATGTCAGCAGCAGAATCTCAAAGGACGCAGACTGACAAAGAACTGTCATGCAATCTTATAATGATGAACCCTGTTGTAGATATTTTAATATTTGGCATTCACATAAGAAGTCAGCCGCAGATGACATTCTGCTCTAATCTTGCTGCTGCAGTGTAGGATTCATGGTTGCTAAATCAAAAAGTGTCTGAGCTGCAACCAGGCTCAAAATGTCATGTTCCTGCAATAGATATGTAATAAAGGGATTCACTGCTCTTCTAGGCTTTTCTATAGATAGCTTTCTGCAAAGTCAAAACTATTTGATGTCAATTACTTTGCGGTTTAAAACATCAATGCAAAATAACTGGAGCGTCCAGTGATTTTATTTGGCTTTTTGACTTTGAACGCTAAACTTTTAGTAGAGTCTGTCTTCGCATTCCTGTTGGATGCTGTTTGATTACAGGTGACCTTTTCATTATGGTCAAGATTAGATAATATTAAGCGAAGTGTATTTATTTACTGAACCTTAAATGTTGCTTTATATCCGGCCAATGTGCATAGCGAAAGCAAAATACTTTTACAGCAACATGAAAGTCTGCAAAAGTAGTGCGAAAGCACCCCCGCCAACTCAAGGACTAAACCTATTTAAATATTAACTAGACAAAGCACAGACAGCTTCTTATTGAGTCTGCCAATTGATTCTTCTTTATAAGTTTAAATTCAAGCCAAGGGGGACCTGTACTTCCAGCTAAAAAAACATTTGACAGATGAACGTCCATATGGAAGGTACACGGAGGCACTTTTCATCTAAATCCGTGATGACCTGGTGTAAACTATATTCTGTATAATGCAGCCAGACAAATTGTACGGAGTAAGACAAACAACATCACAACGTAAACCTCAAAATGGTTGTTTTATCAAACATGAAAACTATGTTCCTAAATTAAATGCATATAGGCTAAATTAAATCAATTAAAATTCTTAAATTTGATTTAGAGTCACAGATCTGAGTCTTTTCTGCCTGCTATAACAAAGACAAATGGAAGACTTCTTTTATTTATTTATTAAGGATTTAAAAATAAGGTTGTTTGTAGAACACGATGTTTTGAGGTTCTCAGCTGAACTTATTCTCTTTAATGTTTTTGAGGTTGAAGACTCCTCCCAATTATAATGACCTAAATATTCAGTTTATTTATGTGTATACAGCAACACATGTATGAATGGGGTTACTTTTTTTCTGTGCTTTAACCGGTCTGGTCTAATATCTGTAATACTTTACACAAAGTGAGTCATTTAAATTATTTTATTTTCATTTATAAATTGAAAAAAAAAAAGACTTTGTGGCTTTAAAGAATGAGTTTTCTTTGTTATTAAATCCCTTTCCAACACCAGATGAAGAGACAACACTGTCCCACCACATCAAAATCTATCTTCATGAAATAACAAATTGAAGGCTGTAGTTCAGATTTTTTTCCATATATTTTCTCAATTGGTATGACCGCCTTCTCATTTTTTGATAAGAGTTCAGTGCGACTTGCTCCATTTATCCAAAACTCTTTACCAAGCTGCTGAAACTCAATAAATTATTCTGTTAGATTGCTACATTTGAATTGCAGCTCCTTCTTCTCCCCCTTTTCAGATTTCTACTCTCACTGCCAGGCTTTCACTCCCTCCACTCGTTCGCCAGCCCCCCCCCCTTACTTTCCCCGACATTCACTCATTTTCCTGCTCCACACAAATTCCTATTTCTCACGGTAGGCAGCAGGTAATATCCAAGGGTACTTTAACATAGTTTGATAGTTTGTGGGGCTAATAGAGGAGGCAGGAATGCTCCAAAATAGTATCAAAAAACCTTAGTAATCGTAGGTAGAGGCAGTCAAGATGCCTAATGCTATTTCGAATCGAGCCGGTGTGGCAACTTATTGGCAAACACATTACTTTAAGTTTCTTTTTCTCAATCAATTCACTGGAAAGCTAAAAACCAATCTGGAGCATGACAGCTCCCACGAGGCCTGATTGATGAGTCAGACTGGGAATGTGCATATCCAAGCAAGGTTTGGTTTATGTGTCCTCAAATTCCATTGGGTGGAAAATGTGGATTGAGTGAGGCCGTCATGGATTTGGCATCACTAACTTTGGGGCAGATTGCGGAGAGTGGATTGATGCTCAGCGGAGGGGATGTGACAGTTCATCTGTAGGAAGAATGGGAGTGAGAAGGGAAAACAAACAGGCAGATCTATATAGAGATTGACAGTGCTGTGAGGCTGACAGTGTGCAACACAACACAGGAAAGTAGAAATTGAAAACAGAGGAACCCAGGCAGGATCATTGGAAGCCGGCACAGTTGCTAAATTAGTAATTAATTTCACTAATAAACATTTCCTGATGCACTCGATAGTTGTCAGATAAAACTGATATTTGCTGCTTTACTTGATCTTCTTCCTCCTCTGCATTATGTACTACCATTTTGCAGCAGTGCTGTTGGAGTCTTTTCTTCTCGGTCCAAACAAACTCCAAATGAGGACAAAGCGCACTTCCGGTGCTTTGTTTGACTTTGGATGGGAATGGAAAGAGATTACGAAGGTGCTCATATGAACAATCATGGAAATAAAGTCATGGCCATTCAAAAAAATCAATCACAATCAGTAAGCGTAAATGGTGAAGGTGTTTCTTTATTACTTTCATGTTCTATTAGTCAGTGCTGAAGAGTCATGGATGTAGTGTGAAACTGCATCCTTCTTTGTTTTAAACAGCTGTCATCGCACAAAACATTATAGAGATACAGCAGCCGCAGCGATAAATAGCAAAGGCTTGCGGTAATTGTTTACTGAGTATATATTGAGCATGTGCTGTATATTTCTTCTCTTGGATCGGTGCCACACTTGTGTCAGAACCTTGCTGCCCCAGAAACCTCGCAGATTACCTGTGTTAGCTGGGACCGGCGCCTGTGTTCGTACATCAGTATCTGGGCTTACAGCTGGCCCATCTCTTAACCGCGTGCCAACGGTGCCAGTGGTGCTGCTACATCTCTCACTGTAGCAAGTGAAATCCTGCCAAGTATCATGGGTGGCTGGCAGACTGGCAGATGTGGGCACGGAGAAAAAAGGAACATGTCTGCTCGTGCTAACTACTGTATCTATCCAAGCGGTGTAGGTATAATAGAGAAGCAGAGTACGGTTTGTTGAGCCACTTATAGAAGACAAATGGAGCTGGACAGGAACATGATTTTATGTGCTAACAATTCAGGAACTGGAGAAGAGGGAGGGAAAAGTGTTTCAGGCTGAATGGAACTTAGACAGGTAGCTTAATTAAGATGTTAAATGTTAAACTCACATTCAGTTTCTGCTTATTGTTTTTAAAATTAATGTTATGACAAAAGCTTACATGCAGTAAATTTACACTGACACTGAATTTCAAGAGGGCCTCTGGATTAAGGTGACAAGTTATTGAAATTTCACTTGCACTATCAATCTAATATTGTTGTATTCAAGTGTATTGCTGTCGATATTTATGTTTTAGGCCCTACTAGTGAGGTTTTCTGGCATATTGTTGCTTCTCTCTCTCTTACTTTCCTTTACAGAAGTGCATAGTAGGACAATAACCTCTGGATAATAAATAATTTAAAAAAGTACAATTGTGGGCAGGTGAGCCTGAGGTGGAGAGAGAGAAGGGGGGAGTGACTGCACTAATCAGCAGGCTGCCCTCAGGGATCAGTCTGCAGAGGCAAGGGCTTTTGAATGAGAGAAAGCCAGAGAAAAGAGGGCATACTGGAGGGGGAGGAGGAGGAAAGCACTAATACAATACATTTAAAAAAAAGACCAAAAAAAATGCCTGCATGAAAACCTAAATAATGAAATGATAGTGCAAGCGAGGGACAGGGACTGAGACAGAGGGAGATAGCGAAATAAAAAGGCGAAGAAAAAAAAGAAGTGTGGAGGCACAATTCATGTATTGCATCTTAAGTGAGAAGTTTGAGCATGAGGGCTGAATAATGAAACAAAGATTAGGTATTAGGTATGCCAGGTAGGTCTTTGTTGGAGAGCTCTTGGAAATATTTAAAAAGGTTAGTGTATGAATAAACATAGCTTATCAAGGTCCTTTTACGCAGGGAAAAGAAAGAGATCCTAATGAATAATAAAGAGCTGATGTGACAGGAGAGCCAGCCTCGTGCTCCACAGCCATCCCCCTATAACGCAGTAATGGAATGTTTCCTACAGGACTTTTTACCACAAAGGACAAAGGCATAATCATTAAAATGGGGGAGCAGGGAGGAGTCAATATTGCAAAGAGCTGTTGTTATTCATTGTGCAGGCTACAGATGGACTGTATATTAGGAGCATGGTGTTCCCATTAGAGATTCCACTGACACATGTTCACACAGCCCTATTCGACTGCTCCCAAGGTCTCTGTTACAGTTCTGTCACACACATGTAGGACACTGAAACAGTGAGAGGAACAGAGATAGGGATATAAAGGAGTCTCTTCTGCCACCGGGAGGTGGTTCTTGCATAATTTTATGAGCCATAGTTCGCATAATGAAATAGATTGTGACATGCATGTTAATTGTTCACTGTTGCGCTGTACAGTAAAACAAAAGTGGTTTCCTCTGTGGCAATCAGGCTGGTTTTTGTGGTCTCTGTCACGCATGTGATATACTGATGCTTAATGCAGTGACGAGACTTCACTTTCTATTGTTAGTTGATGTTGCTTTTGTACAACATCTTTTGACCTGTTTTATTGCAAGTTGCAGTAATTTTGAATTTTGGTGGTGGAGGTCCTCTTTTGCTTATATTTATTTAGCGAGAAAATTTGACATTTGTCTCATTTGCTCTTAAAATGTTCCTTTAGGAAAAACAAAACTTAATGAAACATGGCTTACAAAAAGCCAAAAATAGTCCAAATGATTTTAATGAAATGGAAGAAGTGGAGCTTAAATGTTGTATGCTGAAACACATTGACAATATTGTCAAAATACAGTCAAAATAAGCCAGAAATATGGCATTGGCACCTTTATGAGCGAGAAGAAATTCAAGGCACTGCCTTGTGGCATTCAGTAAGCACTAGATCTCAGGTAATACTGAAATTACTTGTGGGATGACAATATTTCTTCTTCTGCTCTGACTTGAACTACCACTAAACTCATTTGGTTGACACAAATACAAAATTTACAACAAAAAATGGTATAATGTCACTTGTCAAATTTCAAGGGTACTAAACTATCCTGGCTAATAAAAACATTGTTTTCTATTTGCTTCAGCATTTTTTTTCTCTAAAAGAAATGTGCAAAATTAGACTTTATTTCCTTTATTTCCAGTTGCCTGTCAGTAACCAAACCTCTTTGCACCAAGGGTAAACCTACTTACCCTGCTGTCTGAAATGTGTGTGAACAGCATGATTGCAGTGAAAGAGAACCTGTCTGATGCAACCCTGACTCCACAAAATTAGGTTTCTATACAACTAAAGTACATTCTCAATTACGTTTTGAGGGAAATGTACTTGCTGCCGGATTACGTTTGTTTCTAATGCATCACAAATGCATTTCTAATCAACATATCTTTCTCAGCCAACCAATCATATGTTAGATGAGGTGGAACCCGTCACCCTGGTAACCCAGAAAAAGGATGAGATGATTCAAAGTCATAGTGAAAGGGTTGTATTTTAATGCAAGCCATGATATTTTTCCCCAATCCTGATCAAGTAATTTTAGTGTTTAAACCTAACCAAACTTGTGTTATGTAGTTATCTTTATTGTGTCAACTAAAGTGGGATATTTTCTGTTTAATCTAACACAATTTTAGCAAATGAAAACACAAATTAAATGTCAGGCAGTTACATGTGGTGGCACAGTTGCGCAGTTCACATTGTTTGTACCTTCCGAGATTTGCTTCATCTATGACGGCATGTGTTTTAATGCAATTAGAGCCTTGTAACGTCATCCTGCATTGTATTCAATGTGGCTAGTGTGCTGTAAACAAGTAGACAGTTGATTGTGTGTAAAACTAACTGTGGCATTTATTTGAGAGTATATGTTTTATGTTGGTAATTCATTCCTTCTCAGAAGGTTGTATTTTATTTTCATGATAAACATATGTGTGTATATTTAATCATTATTGTTTGAGTAGGAGATTCATTTCTTATAAAGTTTACTTTCACCTGCCCTGCAAGGATATGAAGCCAGCAGTCACTGTGATAGCCAGCAGCAAAGATGAAGAGTGTTATTGTGAAATGAAGTGCAGCCAAGGTCTCAACCACAATCCTGAACCCCTCGTCTGGTGTCTCCTTGTCTCTGCACGACGGTCCACTACGAATATAAAACACAGAGTCCAGGGAAGGTGTAGTGAGTGTGGCAGCGGGCGTGCAGAGGCAGTAGGTTACATAAACAACGGATGGAAACTTAAGTCTAAGCCTAATGGTCGCTCATGGGACATGAACCCTGGTCTTGTGGATGAAAATTCCGGTTGCTGAATTGAAAATGCATTTATTTCACAATGACCCTCAAAATGTAACTGAGAATGAAGTTTAGTTGTATAGGATTGTAATTTTGTGGAGGCAGGGCCGTTACTTCATCTGCTACTATTTATTTATTTTTTTACCTGATTACATGTGAATTAGGGTTTGTGTCCTTAACACATTCAGAAAATGTTAACTGTACCATCAAATCGGTCCAATTGACATGTGTGTCCTGCTTCTTGAAATGCAGCGAAAAGCTACAGCTAGCCATCTGAGGCAAGCCAGGTTTTTAAGTCATCTGTCGGTTCTGTGCAGTTTATGAATCACTTGCGGCCTGGAGGGCGATCCTCCTGTATGTGTGGTTGTTTATCCATTGCCAGAGGTGCCCTTGACAGCCTTCAGTGCTCATACAGTATTTCTTCAGCTTCTCACCTGATAGCAGTGTTAACCTTGCAACACAGAAGAACTGAGGAGGGTGTAGTGGGCGAAACTGTGATGTTTAAACCACAAAGGCAGTGACTTCTGATATGTTGGTGCATGGTGAATTTTAAAGACCAAGCTAAATATGTCTTTAAAATTAAGATAGTGAAAACGGCGAG
The DNA here is from genome assembly GCA_900302755.1 of Chromis chromis. NCBI lineage: Eukaryota > Metazoa > Chordata > Actinopteri > Pomacentridae > Chromis > Chromis chromis. The sequence continues at coordinate 13,228 of OMNN01051541.1, read as the reverse complement.
TCTTCATTAGACATAGAAACACAATTCTAAGGAATGAGAAAGTGTTCTGTAGCCGACAGTCAGGTTTATATTGGATGACCTGCTGAGGTACAGTGTGAGGCTGGTGAGTGAGCATCCCTCCCAGTCTCTCAGTGTTGTTATGTGGCTCCATCACTCTCTGTCACGAATCTCATTCCCTCCTGCACCCACTTGGATTTCATGCAAATTTTTGTTATTCCACATCAAGAAAGGTGCGCTCTCTAAGCGACTGGGTCAGGCAGGGGGAATCACATTAACTGACTCAGATCTGCCACGGTAGCTTATATAACTCTCACCGCCACCGTTTATCAATTTGCAATGCTCCAAATTTTATAGGAGCCGGGATGTCCCCCCCCCCAACTGTATCACCGCTGGCATTCACTTATTGTAAGTCCATCCAGTTTTTATGTATTCAGACATTTAAGTGTTAGGTAATAGGTAATCAGGCCGACTGTATCAAGAGAGAGCAGATAAAAGCTTTTTGTTTCTAGCTGTAAGGTTTATAGCGTATAAGACTTTCCTGTCGGGATGCACCACTTGAGCACCCTTCCATGTCTAACATTCAAGGTGTTACTAAATATGTTGCTCCACAGGGTCTCAACAGTTATCTCTGTTACCTTAATGGTGCAGCTATTTTACAGTGCTACCACTGGCTTAAACTCACATTAACTTAAACTTTCAGGCAGCCTTTTTAACCCTTCTGAACTTGTGAACCTCAAGCAGTTTCTTGGCATTTTATTTTTGCATTTTTCCTCATTGTGGACTAATTCTTAACTCCAACATAAAGTCTGACACCTCTATGGAAACAGCCCAACCAAGGCAAGAAGTAGAATGAACTCAAACATCTCTTTTGTGCAGTACAACAAAGTTAAAATGCTATAACTCAGCAAAACAAAACAAAATAAAAGTTGAATTTCTTCGATCATAAGTTTTACCTGGACAACATGTACAACATTTTTCTAAGTGTCCCCAAGTGAAACCAAATACTGAAAAGAAAAAACTTTGGTTCTACATACTATAGATATTTTGCTATTTATGTTTTGAATTTGCTTCCATATGTGTCTAAACACAGCCTACAGTTCAGCCCAGTCCAGTCAATCCCCTGAATTGTTGTCATGAGACTGTTGCTCACAGCTGAGTTAGTTATTCTTGCTAATGAGCACAGATTCTATTTTATGTTTTTACAGGATCTGTGATTTCTGTGTGTGTTTTATTTATGAATACAATTTTGAATAAGACATGTAGAATAAAGTGCTTTTGATAAAATTGGTTAATTTTCCCAACTGAACTGCAGAAACGACCATTAAAAATCCAGTAATTTCTTCTATTCTTAGAGTCTCTGATAAAATTATGACAATTCTTTAAAGACAACATGCCTTTCAAACCTCCCAGCGGGTTTTAGGGTTTAGAGGGTTAAGAGGCTTATTCACACACCAAGCACATACAAACAACAGTTGTTATTATTCAAAGATAAATCAATATTGTTGCTGTATGATGGTTCAATATTCACTCAATTCTCAGTGGGTTCGCCATTGCGAGTGACCCTTTATGTTTACACTTCATTTGATTCATTGTTAAGATTAGAATCTTTATTATTGCTTTAAAAAAAAGAAAGAAACTAATGAAATAGACCTTGTCATGCAAATACAGACAGCAGTACAGTCAATGTATTTTCTACCGAAAATGTAAACGGAGTGTTTACTGTAAGTGCCTGCATGTGTTTCAGTGTTGGATCGAATAGAATTTAAATATTAGGTTCTCAACTAGAGGAATCATTGAAATGAGTTAGTGAAGTCACCTGATAAATGAAAACAGGCATGTCTATGTCACTTTAACAGAATTATATATTTTTTTTTAAAATGCATGTCTATACTGTCTAAAGTCCTACACACACAGTGAGGAAGTGAGAAAACCACCTTCATTATAGGTCATTTCACTACAAACATGAATTGTATCTTCTAAAACAATTACTATACATTCAAATTAGAAGAAGTTTTACCGATAGAGCTGTTGATACTGAAGGCAGCGTGAGAGTTTTTCGGTATTGTTTTTTTTATTATTTTTTTTTATCAGTTATTGAACACAGACACCACAGAGAGGATAAAGAGAGATTTGTTAAGCTGTCAGAGTCGGTGCATCACTATGGAGAAGTCAGTGAAGTGCACTGGAGCTGAGTTTTGGTGCAGTAGGCATGTCAGTAATGGTGCCTTTTTAATTGTGCTCCTGTGTGTTAGCAGGTGAGTGGGAGGCTTGTGTGTGTGTTCAAGTGTGTGTGAGTGCATTACACTTTGATGAAGTGTGGGTGTGTGGGCACATGTTTATGTGTTTTCGGGTTGTCAATGCAGATTTACAGAAAGTAGTGATGTGATATGTGGAAAGCCCATTTTTATGCTCAGCGCAAAATGAAATGTGCTCGATGTCACACACAGTTTATGTCCAATGCCAAGATGTGAATGCTCCTCTGTAGGAATAGGATGAATACCATTTCATGGGTGACCTTGTGGGGAATTTTCAAAGGAGGCTTCTGTGGTATCTTTTTAAATGATTGTAAATACCTTTAAGTGAGTTCACTGTGTTTTACTGCCCCGAGTTTCTCCCGAGCTCCTTATTTACCATCAAAACAGGCTAAATTATTTTTTTTGCAAGATTGAGAGCTCAAGTATGCTCGGAGCAGAATTTGCAATGGGACAGAAAATGTATTACACGCAAACCGGGATTGCACACACAAACATTTCAATCTCTCATTCAGAATAAAGTTTAACACCTGACAGACGTATTCATGAGTATGAACTGTAAATCAAATCCTGCTTTTCAACTGAGAGTCTGTGTCTACAGCCTCCAATCACTTACAGAGCACTGGAGCCACATGCTGTATTATGAGGCTTTATTTGATAGATATATTTGACTTTTATGAGCTTTGGTGTTTTGAATGAACACCTCAAGAACGTGTGCAAATACTGCACTGTACTTGCATATCCTTCACTAAAAGGTACACAAGTATGTGAAGGATATGACACTTATTCAGAGTAACTGGCTAAGAATTTGGGCTAATATGTTACCATACACCTTCATTATGTGCAATGAAATCTAAGATACCTGATCAACCCAATGCAACTCACTTTGAGTCTTTTGTTTTTCCTTTTGTAGCTTTAAAGTTATTAAAATGATCTTAATTCTTGCTGAGTGGAAGGATTCACAACTGCTTTTTTTTGTCAGGTTAAACCGGCAGACATCTTATTACATTGTTTTATTTTGGTGTCAAACACAGAGACACAACTGGAACAACAATTCAATACATCTTTCTTTGTTTGTCACTGTTTCTCTTTATTGTCTTACTGAGCAACAATAATAAGTTACCTTGAATATATAAAACATATTCAAAGTAACCAGGCATGCTTGATATTGTATCCCTGCCGATACCTGATATGCTAACACGCAGCTCGGCCTATAGCTGATGTTGATATATGAGGCCATATATTTTCCACTTAACTGTCTCTTCTATAGTGGAATTAACATATAATTATTCTTACTCTTATCACAAGAGCCCACTAGCAGGTGCAGATATAAAATCCAATGCTTTTCAAGTGTACACATCTACTTCAAAATACGTGCGCAAGATGACAGTGACATCTTCAAACAAAACCGTAAACCCGACAGGCGTTATCTGCCTCTCAGTGCTCATTTTTGGCCATCATTTCATTATAAAAGCCTTACTGGCCATTTTCAATGATGTGCCAGTGTCATTGTGCATCCCTGCATGTAACCTCATGTTATTACACAGCCTCTGTATTATTTGCAAGTAATGGTGTTCTCAAGCTCTTAATTCACTTTCTTTCTGAAATGTTACAGTCTTTTCAACTTAAATACAACAGGGGAGCATGACAACATCACACTCTGTTCACATTCTTCTTCTCCTGCTGCAGAACACACAGTATGTCCCACACTTGTAGTTTTACAATCTTGCAAATTTATTTGAATTTATTGAAAGGATAGCCTTATCTCATTTTCAAGGGGGTCGTAAAAAGCAAGATTATATAACAAATGCTACAAATACACTAATACAGACAGCTTCGTTTACCCTCTCCCACCCACACCCTTCGACAAATACTTGGACAATAAGTGGTAATGCCCGAAGAAATGTTCTTGACAGTATGTGACCACCTAAAAATCCTTAAGCATATGAGTAGTCAGTTTTGACAAAGATCAGTTTTGAATTAATGTTCCTTTTAATGGTATACTATTTGTTTTTTAAAGAAGCAGTGATGTCTGTTTGGCTTTCAGAGAGATAAACCAAGATAAAGAAGAAAAACAACAATATCTTATGCTTTTTCTCATCTGGTGTGGGAATTCTGCAGCCTTATTATTGTGTTTATTAATTTAACATTAGCGAGGTCAGTGGTTCCCTTTGTTCTTGTCCCAGGTGGTCTGCTCCACTGCTTTGCTGATACATTAAGTTTGCAAATAGACCATTTCATTCGCTGTAAATTATACAATCAATGTGTGAATGTCTGTACTGCACATTTTGTCTGAATGAAACAGAACTTGGAGAAATTTCAGCAATTACTACTGTAACAAATGCATAACTACTATCTTCCTCCGATTTGTCAAAGACAAGCAAATTGATACACAAATAATAGCCCTTCAATATCTTTATACCAAGGGAAATTACTTTTTTTTTCTGATTCGCCGCAGGTGTGACATACTTTACTTTAATCTTCAAACAGAAAACAACCAATCCCTCATGTAACATTCAGGTGTCACTGCTTGAGAGGTGACTGTATTTCAGTCAGCCAACTCAGGTGGATTATTATTTAGTAAATGTCGAATATGTACCCTTAATAACCTCATTGCTGTGCACAAATAAACATCGAGTTCAGCTCAGCAGGGAGTGGGGAGCAATGATTCTAACTTTCCCCCAAAGGGGAAGTTAGACTCCATTTAGACCTGCTATTTACAAGCCATCTGTATTCGGGTAACTTATCTGGAAAACAGAAAATTAATGTTAATGGAAGGTGCAAATGCACAGAGAATGGATTTGGATCAGAAGTGGATTGACTGAGCCAGGCCACATTTGGAGCTGGTCAGATTCACATTGTGACTGGATGTCAGCCAGTTGTAAATGCAATATGTACAGGAAAAAACCCAAAACAAACAGCCCAGCAAGTTTAATGGTCAGCTGCTCTAACTGCCTCTTCTTGTGACCTTACACAAGTCTGACAAAAAGCAAACAAATAATAGCAAACAAACAAACAAACAAACAAACAAACAAACAAACAAACAAAAAAAATAGTGTTTGCCTTAGCCTGGAATGTACCATGTTTGTTCAAGTCAACCGGTCTAACTTAACTAACTTGCATAGTGAGACTGGATCAAATTGGAGGCACAATGGAGAAAGCATTTCTAAAGTGCAAGGACTGGACTGGGGTTGGGGCTTTTGAAATCCTGTCAGCGGCTGCAGCAAACAGCAGCAAAGCTTTCAAGTGGTTTTCATAGGTGTGTAGCATAAGAATGAGCTGATGACTTAAGAACACCGACATGATTAAAAGGGTCTGTTGCTGTGAGTGAGGGATGTCATGTGAGTTTAACAGCCGACTTCAGTTACGCTGCCTGAGCTAGCAGGCAGGTTTCGCTTCATTACAGTCAGCCAACTCATGTGGAATAGATTAATATGTAAATGTAGAATATCTGCAGCATTGAATGTTTGTCATCCAAGTTCTGACCTTGTTGCTCTCCCAAAAGGAAACATCAAGCTCAGCAGGGAGTGGGGAGTGAAGATACTAACTCCCCCCAAGAGCCAGCTATGCCAACTACTATTAGGAATCTCCCATGTAAGGGCTGGTGGGACTGGAGTGCTATGCAGCCAATTCCCCGGAGCCACACTGAGCAGGATATTGTATTTAGTGAGCACTTTCTATGTGTGAGCCGAGGGACCAGCCACTGTGTGGTCATACCCCTTAAGGTAGCTCGACCAAGAGGGGAATATGCTAATGAAAGCGCTATGCGTGAATCTAAACACAGCAATCCACCTGATGTGCAGCAGGAGGCTAAGACATTCAGCTCGGCAGCAAATAATTAAAAGCCTTAATGAATAGCTTGAAGCAGACAATCTCCTCTCATCAGTCATTATTGTAGCATGACAGCAGGTGACCGGCAGTACATGGACATGAGCTTGGATTAGCAACGGCTGTGGTTGCATGTAGCAGCATGAGCTGGACAACATGAGCTCAGCAGTTTAGACTAGATTGATATAAAGAACCCTCTCAAAACTAGGCTTCATCCAGGGGGAATTTTATGCAAAAATAATTAAGTCCATTACACTCAGTGCAAAAAAAGAGTGCACATATTAACCACAATATAAACATCATAATGCAAACGCCAAGCAGACCAGAAATGAGCTCAACCTCCATAAGAAACTAAACAGAAAGAAATACCTTGGAGCAACCAGCTGTAACCTGAAATATAGACCTTAATTTATCACAGTCCATCTATCTGTTAGCTAAACGTGCTTTATAATCTAGAAGGTCGCAGGGGGCTGAATCCTATCCCAGGTGACACTGGGCAAGAGGCCAGTTTCCTTGTACTTGTGCAATGACATTAAAGGCATTTGAATTTTGGGTGGATGGGTCACCAGTCCACCACAAGACTAATGAAAAGTAACAGATAATAATAATAATAATTATAATAACTTGCTTTACACCAATAAAAATAAGAAAAAAATCAACAAAAATATAAAAACAATAATGCTAAAACATAAGACAATAAATGTAATAAGATGAG
>OMNN01051540.1:27192-48336 GCA_900302755.1 Chromis chromis | reverse complement strand
AAAAGTTTTAACGAAAATATGTCACCATGAAACTTCCCCAGTTTATCAGGCATATTAATTTAGTTTTTTCAGATGTTATCAGATAATAGTTAAATCACAATATTATGTAACTAATGTTGTTTTCACTGAATTGGCACATATGATCCTGATGACCAGAATATAATTGTTCATGCATGATACATTTTCACTCATAGAAAAAAATCACAAAAGCCACATGGATTCAACTTTGATCAGTATTCCTTACCCGATGGTTAATCAAAGAATATTTTCTGTACCTTCATGTTTCTTGTAGAATAATTTGTCAAAGTGACAAATATTAATATGGGCAATGATCTTGTAGCAATACATAGTTAGCTTGGGAGATTGTTCCCTGCTGGTTTGGATTAATTATTCTGAATAATGTGGTTTTATTTTGAAATTCTAATAACTGTCCACGAAATGTTGCAAAAAATATTGTACATTTTTGTATTGATTGAATGAATTATTCTGTTCAGATGTATTCAAAAGCTTTAAATGAATGTCACTCAACAAGTTTCACTCTCATTCCTACACTGTGGTTCTCTCCTTTTCGACAGGCGAGGCTCCATGTGCCTTAAAGGAGAGGACTCGAGTGAAGAGGACCTGACAGACTCTCTATACTCAGAGATAGACTACATCATCTAGACACAGCTTGGTTTAACTCACATTGCCTTGTAAGCAGCTAGTCAGGCCTCTCCTCTGACTCCAGAGCTATTTTAGCAAAGAGTCATTGCACTTTCTTTTTGCCACCTTAATCCAAAGCGTTAAAGCATGGAAAATGGATGAAAATATATTTATTTTAATTGCTATAGTTGAGGTTTATAACCCTTAAAGCTTTCTGAAAATGTAAATATAAGTGTGACTAATACAAAAAAAACCCAGGAAACTAAATGTGCTAAACATTCTAAACATTGGTTTCTTAACTTTTTGCTGCAATTCTATATTTTTGTTGTAACTCTGCCCCCTATCTAATGCTAACCCCAGCCATAAACATAACCATAACACACTGAATGCAACTATAAATGGACTGCAAGTCACCTTCTTGTCGGCCAGTTTGCAGTCTTACTGCATTTACTGTGAACTGGGAGAAAAATGTACTGTATGAGCAATAAAACGGTAAGCATGCTGTTAGATTTCTCCACAGAAACACCACCATCATATGTAAGCAGAGCATGTGTTGTTTCTTCAATTTCTGGTAACAGTTATAAAATAATTGCTGCCATCAACTATAACATTGCATCATACTGACCTCATCTCAGTTGTTTTGTAGCATTTATCTTCTGCATCTTTCACTTGTTCTAGCTGAGAAAATGTTTTGGCAAACTATCCTGCTTGATCCCCGCCAACATCTGTTCTGCTGCCAAGATATCTCATGTTGTTTTTCTCCACAGAGGTGATGTGTGTTTTTGCCAAAATCCTGAGCCTCAACATTTTTACTGCACAGAGATGACATGTTCTTATATATGCATGACAGCTGGAAACGCTGTCATTCTCACCATGGTGTGTTTTATTCTGCCTGTGTTGTATTTACTTTGCAATGTTGTTTTTTTCGTTATATATATATATATGCACTTTATTCTGAATGCTAATAGGCTGCTGTTGTCTTTAAAGCAGCGTTTCATACTCGGCAATGTCAGAAAATTATCAAATGTACAATCAAAGCTTAAGAACTCACTTGACTTGATAAACCTAATGGATGACAATTAGATGTTAAGGTTGGAGTCATGTGTAGGCAGGTAAAGTCAAGTATCACAGTCGCAAGACAACAACTACAATCAATGGTCCAATAGTGAAAATGTTACTCACAAGGAACAAATTTGAAACTGTAGTGATGCTTTATGTTTTGGTCCTCTGAGCTGAATACACAGAAATCAGTTAACTGTGCAATCTCATGCAATAAGCTCAATAACGGCACTAACTGTCAATGTCATTACTGTACAGAGATGTGTTTGTACTATACTGTTCTCAAATAACCATTATGAGCCTATCAATATAGGATTTATAGCAAATGAAGGGCAATAGAGCATAAATTAAGAAATTGCCATGTAACTAATAAACTGTAATATACTGTACTCAATAACCTTTAGCTTATTCACCAACCAAGTACCAAAATGTATATTTCTTCTCCTTTCTCTACATTGAACAAAATGTTTGAAGGCCCTGCAATTAACCGATGAGTCCTCTCATGAGGTTAACAGTGCGTTGGAACACCTTAATGCCAAAGAAAAGGTGTTCCAATGCACTGTTAACCTGGTGAGAGGACTCATCAGGTTAACAGTGCGTTGGAACACCTTTGCTTTAACAGTGCGTTGGAACACCTTCATGCCAAAGAAAAGGTGTAATCCAGCAACATGAAAACTCCTGTGAGGATGGAGCATGACTGTGAATGGGTAGATTTTGTCACAGGTATTATTATGGAGCTTTTGCCAGATTAAAAAGGAGAAAGGAGAGTTGGTAGGTATAACAAGGGCGGCCAGCTGGAATAAAACCAACTTAAATTTAGTGTGAGCCCTTAACCGTTAAGTAATCAGGATGCTCCAAAAAAGGTTTATATCTAATGAAACACCCCCTGACCAGTTGTTTTCCCATTAGCCCTTAACACTGATAGACACTTAAATTCCTTTTTTGGTGGCTAAGTAACACCTCCATTTCAACACTAGAGGTATTATTTCTCTAAACCGACTCACTTCTTAGACTCAACATTTGTAATTTTGCTGCAAATACTTGATATGTCAATAAAGTTCAAAACATTACTGCTTAAAAATTGTGTCTTTAAAGCTACCATGTTAGTATCTTTTAATGCAAACAATGCTTAATGTGTATGAACGAAGCAGTAGACCTAAATGCTGGATGACAACTTGCAGCTACAATTGTAAAATATAACCTGCACTCCTGTTTAGGACTTGACAATTGACATGCAGCTTGTACAACTTATGCCTTTGGAAAAATAAGTTTGTTTTTTTCTTTTGGAATCACTAAAACATCCCTTTGTGTTTGTGAGTTCATGAATCCATTTTGATTTTCAGTGACAGAAAACTGCAGTTATGAAAAAAAAAAGCACTTTAATTCATTTCTAAAATCATCTTTAACTATTTTTCCACACAGGATCTGAAATCTCAAAGAAATAAACAACAACGAAAAAAAAAAAGAGAGATTCTCTTCTGATATTGGCATTTCTACAGTGAATAAGCTGGTGGCAGCATCAGAAGCCCGGTGGGGGGCTGGGATGCTGAGCTTCAGTCCTCATAGCAGTTGCCCGGGCAGACTGAGTCCAGCAGGCTTTCTACACCCTCTGGTGTCCATCTATCAAGCAGCAGCAGGTAGAAGCGCCAAAAAACAACCTCACGCTCTCCGACAAAACCCAGAGAGAGCTCCCTCCCATCAGTACAACACCATATACACACACACACACGTGGATGACACAAGACACCCAGTTCACATGGTGCAAAAAAAACAACAAAAAAACAAAGATATCCACTTTCTAAATTAAAGGTTAATACAAAGAACAGATGTGTGCCTGAAGCCTCACGAGACCTAATTGAATGATTAAGTCCGGAGCAAAATAATAATTTACAACAAAACAAGGAGATTCTTAACATAGTCTACTTGGTTTTGTTTCATTGTACTTTGTGTTGAAGGACCAATAGCCTATGTGTCACTACGTCTAGTGGAAGTGATGCCACAGAGGCAGAGCTCCTATAAAGCACAAAGAGCAGCAGTAAGGACGACCCATAACAACACATTACTCTGGCATTATAGGAGCATTAGAGGAGCAGAAACGACCTTTAGCTTACAAATTTTTAATTGTTGCTTTTTTTCGATTCATCAAATCTTGTAAATGAGTGATGCTTCAACTTCAAAGTCACTGAGAGAGTGAGGTTGGCCTCACCAGAAGAGGAGAAACTGAAGAAGGGTGGGGAAGTAGTTCTTGGTTGTATGTACTATTGGTTTTTGGGTGATCAACATAAGATGAGAATGGTTTCTTTAACAAAGCAGTGCTCAAAAGGTGTGAGCACATGGACTTACAAGACAGCCACAGATGAATCAGAATCAACACTATGTCCAAAACAGGAAGATTAACACGCAGTGACAGGGAGGAGAGTGAAAGAGCCTGATGTAAAAGGAGACTGAAGACTTAAATAGACAGGATGGATGCCTGACAGACCGGCTTCACAGTCCGAACATCTCTGCATCCATCTCTGAAGCTTTTACTTTCAGTTGATTTGTCTATACAGTATTTGATTCTTTTTCTGTATGAATAGCTTTTGTACTTCCCTTTAAACTTTACAGTACAATACACTATAGTGCACAATAGGGTTTCTGAGCCAGTCCTGGGGCTCAGAGTGGAGGGTGAGAGCACATCAGCCTCACAACGCTGCTTGATTTCAAGTCACTATCGGGCCCGACATTCAGAGTCCCGTAGCCTGGTTGCTCTGCAGCGGCAGCCAGACGATCCAAATAACCAAGAGTGGTCCTCTGTGCCTCAGTCCTGCCCCGGGTCCTTCGCAGGGCCGCCGTCCAGGTAGATCTTAAGGGCCTTCTCCTTGCGTGGCGAGTAGCTGACACGGTGTCCGGTCTTGAGCAGACGGCTGCTCTCCTTCTTCATGAGCTCATTGCGCTCATCCTCCGACAGCTCCAGAGGTTCCTCTGTGCTGTCCCTGCACAGACAAATACCCCAGTAACGTTAACCTCAAGTCACAAATATTTAAACTTACCATGCTGAAAGAAAGAAGATTGTGATGCAGTTCAGTGAGGTGGCATTTATGCTTTGGGATTTATCTCCATCTTGTAAGCATTTTGAGAAACAAAGAATGAATAAAAAACCTACATGTATATTGAATTCAAATTCTTAAGTCTTTTTTTTTTTTAGCTTAGCAGCTTCTCTCTCTATTAATATTCCTACGACACAATGTCACAAAAGTCTATGCTCTCAAGCTGCTAGCACTAGCAGCCAAGCTCACAAACCAGCCTTCTGTAGCAGAAGTCGCTTTGTCTGCCTTTTCAGTCAGTGCCAAGTCTGACTGCGTGTCACTTTATAGGTCACATTTTTCTTATTTCAATACTGTATTTGTTGTTAATATGTGGCAATAAAACTGAATACAAGCACCAATGTTTGTCGCAAAACAGGCTGATCTTTTTGTGGAGGTGTAAATGTCAGACCACATTGGCTACAAATAGGGTCCAGTCATTGATTCAAAAATAAATTATAGTTTAAAACTTTTTATTTTTAGGATTCAAATCTAAATTAAGTTATATTTTCATCCAGTTTGACTCAGTAAACATAGCAAACAATCTTTTGTCCAATAAATATTTTGTCTGTCAAATAATTTAGCAAAAATACTAAAATACAGAGAGCACAGAAACATTAACTCGTAACTTGATGTCAACCTGTCTCACCTGTAGAAGACCACAGCTCCATCATCACAGATGTAAAGAGGCCACACGTTTAGGGTTGACACCTTGGGGTTCCAGTCCAAATCCTGGTGGATCTCCAAAACAGAAATATCACAAGGAAACGTTCCTCTGCCCTGCACAGAACAGACAGGAAGCTAATGAGTAACACATAATATGGAATATTGGGTACTGTTTGAGGTAATGGAATTCACATACCTTTGCAAACTCCAGGTTTTCAAAAGGAATATCACTGATTTCACAAAGCTGCAAAGAGAATAAAAGATTTTAGCCACAGGAAAAGCATAATTTCCTTTGAATAATGAATGAAGTGTAGTGATTTTACATGGAGTGGTGATGATTATCTCCGTGCCGAAGCACTGTCTGAACATAAACTATTAGTTACTATTAGAGACACATTTATCAGGTGACAGACATACTTTCTCCTTGAGTTCTTCTACACTGCTGCTCTCCAGAATCACTTCCTGGAAAGGTCCCAGCTTCATTGTAGCCGGGCTCCATCTCCGAGTCAGAACGGCCAGCTGTGACATTGACTTCATCTTTTCTGGTTCTGAGAAACAGACAGGAGACCACTGATCATTCAACTGTACTTTACCTGGAACTTCAGGGATCGAGAGCCATTTTGCTGCATGCTTTATTGGCATTGCATACTTTCATCAACATAATGTTTTGACCATTTAGAAAAAACAGATAATTTTCCCTTTTGTCTGTACTACAAACTCATTTTAATTTACACCAAAGTGAAAAAGTGGCTTTAAAGAATTTTAGTACAAGTAGAACCAAATTATTGCAATATATATTTGGTGTTAATGTAGACTAAAGGCCAATTCATGACCTCCATGTCAGCAAGGGTATGCATGATTTAAATTTCAGCATCTACCCAAGTCTGTGAGGGTCCATGTAAACCCCTTTGCAGACATTTGCATCCAGTCCAAAACTTGTGAGAGTGCAAAGTGTACCTACAGCAAGGGCGCCTACTGTGCATGTGAAAGGAAAACAAATGCTGCCCAAAACAAATGCTTGTTTTAAAGAGACAGAGCAAGGAGATTCTCTGTCATCCACACCTTTACAATTCATGATTAAAGAGTTGTAATTGAATCAGTCGCTGCCAGACTTGGGGGGTGCTTTGATTTGTAGCTACATGCTTTCCGTGCTTTCTATCAACAGTGCCCAGTAGGTAGTTGTAAATTCCCCAGAAATCCTGTGCTGTGTGTGCCCACTGTGTTCAGGACACCTCAGGAATAATCACTGATACAGTGCTACAGCCCAATCTGTAACTTGCTGCTATATACTGTAAAAAGTGCAAAATCATAGCCAGCATTTCAGAAACATCCACATGAGCGCTGTGTGTTTTTCTGTATTTAATACAGTGTAGCTGTGTGTAGCAGACCAATGTGTACAGTATGTATACTCAAGCAGTAATGGAGAAGCCTACATCGGTCAGTGCACAGAGATGCAGAAACCATGACTTTGTCTTTAAGGTAACAAAACAAACATGCAAAAAAAACATTCTAACTAGTTTCAAAGAAACAGCAGAACATTTGTTACCATTAAGGACTTCCAGGAAAACCTCCCAGTTGGAGGAAATGCTGATGTCTTCCTCATAGACATGGTAATCCAGAAACACTGTGCCCGGATTCTTCCATGTCTTTTTCCTGAGACGAACCCTAAACACATACATAACCATTAACTGTCTTGTACAAAGCTACATTTTATCTCAAGTGATGTGACCTTATTAGTCTATCAAAATTTAATCAGTAACTAATCTTACCTATCGATGCTGAGGTCAAGCTTGCAGTGCTCTTTCAACTGAGGAAGCAGCTCCTCTTTGGACTGTCTGACAGTCATGCCCTTGGCAAACACTGTGTCCACGAGGAACTTGCAGGGCTGAAAAAACAAGAACACATAACTGGATTAGTATATTTCAGGTTATAACACGGTGCAACATAGACAGGTTTTAATAACAACCTTGTATGATCATAATGATACAAAATTCATTTAGTTCTTACCTCTGGTTCATTCACCAGTAGTTGATACACTTTAACTCTGTATTCACCCTTTTTCAAGGCTCTTCCTAGTCGAATGGTTATCTATGGAAGATACAAAAATGTACAAGTTACGTCTTAGTTCAAGTATTGGGTCATTCTTACATAAACTACTAGAATCAAATGAGTAAATCCTGAACAATTATCCTGACCTTGTTATCGTCAGAGAATGACGAGAGTGTTTCATTGAGCCGTACACTCTCAAACTCCTGGTTGTTGGCGTACACCCGAAACACCTTGAATTGGGTTGAGGTGACTCCTACGTAGGGCTCCAGGTTCTGCTTAAATGCTGCTAATGTTATTCTCTTGTCCACATGAACCACTAAACCTGAGGTAGATATAAAAAATAAAAATAAAAAACACACACACAATGTAACATTTTGTAAAAGATATTCCACTCAAGGAAGAAAAAGAGCTGAAGAATGTGTTGGTTGCACTCCCTCTACTTTATCAATGTAGTCAGTAGCAATCAGGTGTAATTAAAGCAAAGCAAGAAAACAGCGTTGTTGTACTTGCTTCTAGTAAATTTAGTTGGGAAGTTTGACCAAAATAATACTATTTAAGGATATAAATATTTAAAAATGCATCATGAATAAAAGATTTGTACATTTCTGTGTATCCCACGTTGCGTCATCCTGAGAACAAGGCTCTGCTCTGAAGAACAGGTACTGAGCCTCGGCCTTGCTCTTTCCATTGTCGTCATACTCGCTGTCTGTTCCAGAGTCTTCTTCAGCAGTGTCCCAGGTCTCTTTTTTGCCCTCGTGAGCTTTGGAGCGTCGGCTACTTGTGATGCTGTGCGAGTCCAGGCCGTTGGCCAGCTGGATGGGACCACTGTCTGCATTACACAGTGTGTCACTACTGTGGCTGGAGCTCAGTATGTCGCTGTCCACTGAGCTGGTGCTGCGGTCATTGTTCACCTCAGAGTCCGACCGCTCCTCACAGGCAAAGTGGTTCTCTGGGTCAGAGGAGGCACCGCCGCTGCCCCCCGCTGTGGCCCTGATCCGATTCTCCAACTCTCTGTTGTCTGCAGCTACACAGAGCGAAGAGTTTGAGTCAGCCTCTTGGGTTGGGGATTCGATATGTTCGAAGTCGCTGGCATCAGAGCTTTTCTGGCTGTCACTGGTGCTGGAGCCCTGCTGCTGCAGCAGAGACAGGTTCTTTAACTTTTCCGTGCTCTCCTCGAGGATAGCCTCTACAGATTTCCTGTTACCCTTTGACCCCTCAAAGGGCGCGTCAGAGTCACCTCCTACTTTTTGGCAAAGAGTCCTGTTGGCCAGAGTACCAGGAGACTGTTCAGGCAGTAAGACCAACAGTCGGATCGTGTTCCCATGACGATCCAACAGTTTCCACAACAGTGAGTCAGTGAAAGCAACCTGATGATCAGTTAGCTCAGAGCTTTCTACAAAAACCTAAAGAAAAACAAAATGCAAGTTATTGGTTATATAATGTAGCACCACTTTTTGTAACTTAGAAGTGGATTTTGACTTTCAAATTCTACACAAGAGTGCAGTGATGAATGAACACATTGAAACAGTCACAACTGAAAGAAAATAAAGACACCTTGTTACTCCTGAAGAATCCCTCAGCTTTCAGTGTCTTGTTTGGAACATAGAGGAGACGGAGGTCGTTATAGCAGCGCTCCAGGACCACACGCATGGTTTCTGCAGATAGCCCTGTAGCCTGAAAGAAACACATAAATAATGTATAGAAATCTGATCTCACATTCTCACGGGCAATGTAAAGTCAAAATAAAATACAATGACGAAGCTGGTAAGATCAACAAACCTGTGCAATAAGCTGTTTGAATTCAGTGATCGTCTGGTTCAAGTACGCCCGAACACTGATGGGAGAGGCGATGGTCTCACTCTTCAGATCCACAACATGAACCTTCACCATCACCTCTGCAGGAAATCAGAAACACACCCACACACCGAAATAAAGCAACTACTTTTCTTGGTGTTCTGACCATCTACACATTTACATCCATCACTGGTGTACAGTCCATTTGTATCTGCATTACAAATTGCTATCTATAGTAGCATCTACTTAGTCCTGCATTGTGGTAAATGGGCTTTAATCCATAAGTAGTTGAACATAATTACGTACACAGCATCACACACACAGCACAGTGCAAAACAAGACGATTCTCTACATAACTTTCAGACATTCTAAACTTGTTCTTCTAAATGTCTGACTGAACAGAAGCAGACCACTGACCTCCAGGTTTATAAGGCTGGAACACTTGCTCTGGCCTGCGTGTCTCTAGCAGCAAATCGAACATGTATGAGGACTTGACTCCTCCCAGCAGGAGTCCCATCGGTGTGTCCTCCTCGCCTTCGTAGGAGCGCTCCAGGTACTCATGGAACTCGTCATACTTGACCAGGCGACAGCAGTCCAGAGAGACCACTCCGTCCAGCTCCATCAGCTGAGGTGCAGAACACACAAATGGTCACAAATTAATAGTTCGACTTACCCATACTATATATCGTGCGACCACTTTCCAAAGCAAGTTTTATCTTTAGTCAAAGTCACATATCTGCTGTGTGGTACAATGGATGGAAAAAGAGGACCGGAATGCAGCCCTGAGTGTCCTTGGACACTGGATAATCAGGAGTTAACTGCTGAAATAGATTACATTGATTAAGTTGCTGGAAAGAAAAGTCAACAACCCAACAAACCTTGTAGGCCATTTCTGTTGCTTCTCTGAGAGTTTTGTCTTTATGCACTTCCAACTTGCTCTCCATCATCATCTTCACAGGATGCATGCAGAAAAGCTTGATCTAGAGGTAAAGAGCATAAGATTAACAAAAGTTTGACTTCTTTTTATACAATGAGGCATTCAATTAACCGAACCTGTGAAATGTAACCAAGCCAAAGGACCAAGTACCTTGCAAGTGTTGCGTTCAATCTCCCTCTGTCGTTTTTCTTGCTCCTCAGACTCTTTCTCCTTCTGAACCAAACTTTTTATGTGCTCTGGGAAGTCTTCCACAGCTAAATACTCTGCAGACAGAACAGAGAGTACACGTTAAATCAACTGGAGTGGGGTAAGCTACAGGACAAGAGCTCAGCCTACTGCATCACAGAGTATGTGGGCCGGAAGAATGATAACCACAACATAATGGCACTGAATGATATCTGATGAAGCACTAAAGCCAAGATCAGTTTCTTTTCAGACTCATGCAATGAATTGCCTCTAAGGAGCTACATTAACTCCTGCCACAAGACTAGGAAAGCTTAGTTCAGCTGGACCACAGACAGGGCCTGATGGAGACTTTGTCAGGAAATTATGTATCTATAAATTGCACTAGATTCTCTTTTCATGTATAGAAAACTCACTTCATAATTAAAATCAACCAATATAACTGGCATGCATTCACATGTTTAGCATTTTTCCTTAAAAAAAAAAATCAAGACAACGATGGGCAAATTTAAAATATTTAATTAATTCAGATGCATTAGCTCCAATTATGTAGACTGATCAACGTATGGCAATGGATTTATTAAGACCTATGACTTTGCAGAGTATTACAATTTTTACCGCAGATTTAATTAAATTTCTTACTTGCATTCCTTGAGGGATCTTTCAGTCTATATATGAGCATATATGCATTTGTTGAGCTGTTGGGAGAAAAAAGGATGTCTTAATTATGAATGTAGACAAATATTAATATATAGAAAAAGAAAAAATATTGTTCTATCAGAGCAGCCTCCTATTGCTTCAACAGTAACACAAAATTACAGTGGAAAATCCTCCTACTCCTCTTTGAACACAAATGTAAATAAAAAGTTGCATTTCATTACTATGCTTTTCCCTAAACCAATGTACTGTAAGCAAGTGATGTGTGGAAACCCACTGAGTGCCGGAAAGGTATATAAAACACAACTGACCTTGCAAAGGCACTGGAGTAATAGCCTCTGCTCCCTGAGGACCCCCCATGTGTCTTCCTGATATCATCCTGGGTGATCTGTCCCACAGAGATGCACAGAAATGTTACAAGAATGATTAAGTGTGTACTACCATGACAATGATGCACAGCATGTTAAAATGACAGCCGCATGGGGTGCATTTGTGACCTAGTTTAGAGAAAGAGTACATAATGTCTAGTAGTGACACAGTCTGGTGCATCACTCTGCCTAACATGCACTATCTTTTACTACTTTACTTCCTGTCAAAAGACAAATCAGGTTACTGAAGGACTGAAGCCGACCTTGCTAACGTGCTGATCGTTGAAACTGTACCACTGGCCATCAGTGAAAGATTTGATGCAGGCGTAGTAGTGGCCACCCGCAGCACTCCCAGAATGGACCATGACAGAGAACAGCTCAAAGGTCAGCAAACTCTGAGAATGAATAGGGGAACATTGTTAGGTAAAACCAACAATCAAGTTGCAGACTTCCCTGTTGATATACCATAGATATATTTTCAGATCTACACCCACTTATAAGGAAGTCATTCAGTTTAAAGCAATAAAAACCACAGTGACTCGCTAAGTGCTAGCTAGGTCATCCTCTACAAAGTGCAGTATACATGATACAATTGCAAGAAAAACTATGTGAACCTTTTGGAACTTCATGGTTTTCTGCATTAATTTGTCATAAAATATGATCTGATCTTCATCTAAGTCAAGGATATTGACAAATATAATGTGCCTAAAATAATAACACAAAAAAATTCTGATCTTTCATGTCTTTATTGAGAACAACCATAAAAACCTCATAGTGCTCGTGGAAAAAGTATGTGAACCCTTGAGTTAATGACCTCAAAAAAGCTAATTGGAGTCAGGTGTTAGCATACCTGGAGTCTTGTTAAGAAAATGAGTTTGGAGATGTGGACTAGAGCTACTCTGACTGATAAAAACCACTCAAACTTTTTTAATTTGCTCCGCACAAGAATAATACGCTTATGTGAGCCATGCCTCACCAAAAAGAGCTTTCAGAGGATCTATGATCAAGAATTGTTGATTTACATAAAGCTGGAAAGGGTTACAAAGTGATTTCAAAGACTTTAGAAATTCACCAATTTACAGTTAGGCAAAAAATCTACAAATGGAGACACTTTGGGACTGTAGCTACTCTACCAAGAAATGGGCGCCCAGTCAAAATGACCCCAAGAGCACAACGAAGACTCATCAATGAGGTAAAGAAACAACCCTGAGTGACAGCCAAAGATTTGAAGGCGTCATTGGAACTGGCTGTGTTCATGAGTCTACAGTAGATAAAACATAAAACAAGCAGGGTGTCTATGGCAGGACACCATGACGGAAGCCACTGCTTACTAAAAAGAACATTGCTGCACGCCTGAAGTTTGCGAAACAGCACATTGACACTCCACAGCGGTATTAACAAAATGTTTTGTGGACTGATGAATCTAAGATTGAACTATTTGGAAAGAACACACAGCACTACATCTGACGTGAAAAGGGCACTGCATATCATCATGAAAACATCATCCCAGCTGTAAAGTATGGTGGAGGAAACATCATGATGTGGACCTGCTTTGCTGTATCAGGGCCTGGCCAGCTTGAAATCACTCAGGGGAAGATGAATTCCCAAGTGTATCAAAAGATTCTTCAGGATAATGTGAGAATGTCGTATGTCAGCTGAAACTCTGTGGAAGTTGGGTGATGCAACAGGACAATGACCCAAAACACTGGAGCAAGTCCACAACAGAATGGCTTCAGAAAAACAAAATCCGCCTTTTGGAGTGGCCGAGTCAGAGCCCAGACCTCAACCCAATAGAGATGCTATGGAATGACTTAAAGAGAGCCATACACATGAGACGTCCACAGAATATGACAGAGCTAAAGCAGTTTTGCCAGGAAGAATGGGCTAAACTTCCTCCTGAATGATGTGCAGGTCTGATCCACAGCTACAGGAAGAGCCTGGTAGAGGTTATTGCTGCCGGGGGGGGCAAAACTAGGTTGAAGGTCTTTTCTTAAGTATGGACATTGGATACAAATGTTGGGCTAGTCTAAAAGGTGACTTGCAGTAAAGGCGCTGACTATTTGGAGGGATTTCTGTGGTTGCATTATGGGGAAGACCTGGAAGGAAACTGGGGCCCCATTCAGTGTTTGGATGTCCTGGTTGTCGGGTAAAGATCTTCTGGGTTGCCTGCTACTTCCAGTTGCTTAGCTAAGAGCAACATGCAATCTGATCTGTCATCTAAGACAGTGTATGTGTCTAGTGTCTTGTCACCAGTCTCTGGAAAGTAAGCAAGGATCACTGGAGCACTGATTTACCTTACATTGTCACTAGGAGTGACAGGCTTCGTCCTGTATTTGGCTGCAATAAGGTCTGCTGTTTACACATGGCACACAAGGAGCTGAAGTTGTTTCCCAAGGTCGATGGTAAGGTGAAGGAGTTGATTGAGGGATGTGGTAATTTAGCTCTCCACTGGCTCCCACAGGCTGCTGCATGTCCTGATGATAATGATGATGCTGATGATGATACTCAGGCTCCTGCATCTCTTTAACGGAAGAGGTCTCTTCATCTGAAGTGAATTCCCATCTGGCTTGGCTTAATGGGCTGAAGGACCAGGATGGTGCAGATACCGCTGATGGGAAGGCTCCTAATTCACTCTGTTGGTTCCTTTCTGGTCCTGGTGCATACTTTGCTGTATGTGAATAACACGGAGTTGTAGTCGTTTGGCCAATAAAGTTCATGTCATAGTCTTTAAGGTTGGGAGGTAGGTGCATCTGCTGCCTTGGACTTGTGGATTTTGATGAGGCTTCACTGACCACAAAACTAAGTTGAAACCTGGAGTCCAAGGAAAACATTGCATCTGGCTCAAAGCACCGAAATATTGAATAAGTAATCTTAGGACTGTATAGGTGATGGTGGATAATAGTGATGGATTGTCTCGGGTCAGAACACGCAGGATGAACAGATTCAGTTTACTCTGCTTTTAACACGATAACCACAGTGCTGCAGCCATTAAGGTTTATAGGTGACAGGTGAACAATGTGCAGTCCATAACAAGAACAAACACAAAGAAACGAAACATTATAAGAATTTAATAACCAAATATAATTAACCTAAATGGCTTATTACTCAGTCATCAGATAGCTGTTGCCTATACAGTCAATAATCCTGTAAATCGCAATGAAAACAACCTGTTACACTAAACAACAAACCCTTATTCTATACAAAATTCCAACATTGTTCTCATGTCTCTAACATGCAGACAATAATTACAGTTGAAAACAGAATCGTATATTTGAGCTAAAGTACAGATTAAAAGCAAATCTAAAACAACTTAAAAGTGCAAGTCTCTGAGTAAAGATAAAATACCACTGAACGGGATAAAAATGTTGCTCAAAAGAGTTCAATCTGGCTAAGAGGAGTCCAATGGTGACTTTAGGCAATTGTGGTCCCTGAGTCCTTCAAAGAAGTTTCACACTGGTGGATAAAGAGGTGAGACCATATCAACGGACTTGTCTGTCTTAAACTCAGTGTATGAGGAGTTCATATAGAACATAGAAACAATTTGACCTGCTTCGTAACCTGCTCCGACAACTTTCCTCCTGCTCAGCAAACCTATTTTTTACCAACTACCTAGACCCATGTGCCTAACAGAGCATCTTTTACCACAAGAGAGTATGTGCACAACAGTCTACAGCCTGTCTAACAAAAGACTGGGAAGTTGAACATAATTTTGATACTAACTATTAATTGCATTCCTTTTTTAAAAGCATCTTCACTAGTGTCTAAAACATTTGTGCACAACTGTAGATAGTATGTGACACTGTAAAACAGCATGACAATATTTTTTAAGTTCAAGAGGTTAATAATCAGCACACATTATTGTATAACTCAACAAAACACAAATGTACAAGACATTTATCCTGAGATATTTTAAAAGCATTAAAATTGTTCTTGGTTTCACAAGACAGGGCGTGTTTTCTGTCAAAAAACTATTATTAGATATTTTTACATTATGATTATTAAACATGGTTCAGCCAATCACAGATGAGGACAAGAATGGTAAATGGTCTGCACTTATATAGCGCCTTTCTACCTTAGCGGTACCCAAGGCGCTTTACAATGTGTTTCGTATTCACCCATTCACACACACATTCACACACCAATGGCGACAGCCTTCCATGCAAGGTGCCTGCCTGCCATTGGGGGCAACTTGGGGTTCAGTGTCTTGCCCAAGGACACTTCAGCCAGGGGAGGGGCCAGGGATCGAATCGCCAACCTTACGATCAGTGGACAACCCGCTCTACCACCTGAGCCACAGCCGCCCCCGAAGAACCACAGTATCCATCATATAATCATTTTAAGTAACTATATTTTTTTCAAGTGAATTGGCTTCACGCTTTAACTTAGAAATGTAAGTTTCTAACTGCAGCTCAGAGACTGTAAGAAAAAGAAGAATCTTTCAAAGCAGCAAGCAACTTAGCTTTTTAATGTGCCTGTTTAAGACACTCTCTGGCAGAGTCTTGTATTTTTTTTTTCTGCAGAGGTCATCAAATACTTAGACCCCTAGAGACGCCTGCTCTGCATGAGTCTGAGAAAACTCATGCAGAGCAGGCATAGAAATTCATGCAGTCACTGTGAATTCATAGACTTTTTAACAAGCTGTTTGACCTGAACATTGTCTGATGCACTTTACTTTGTTGAAATGTTTCCTCAGTGTTCTTGTGCTGTTCAGATGCGGTGTCGTTTTGTCAGTCCACTTTCATCCTAGTTTTTGGGTTGGACTTCAGCTGTTTACGCAGATTCAGTGTGCTTATGTCCTGGCAAACAGCTCAATACAGGAACAAATATGTTTAGTTGTATCAGACAGTTTGTTTGGACAGCATGGTATAAATGTGGCTTAACTCCCTCACATTTGCAAAGATTTGCCTGTCTGTTCAGTCAAAGTGACGCCTAATCTGCCAAGCCATCAATGAAGTTGGGAAGTAGTGATAGCAGAGACAGACAGGAAAGAGCTTATTGAACTCGCTCCACATCTGATCTTCAGCACACAGTGGACCTTTGAAGAATCAATGGCATTGATCACAGCATTGTTGTACAGACCAGGAACCCTACACTGTTCAACTGCCAAAACATACAGCTTATTAACTTCTCAAAATTTGCTTTTTCAAAGACAGCGAGATGAGAGAGAGTGGAGGAGACTGTGCGACAAACCCTGTTAATCAAAAGTTCTAGAGACAAAGTGGAGCACTTGCTCTGTTGGTCTGTTTTGCCACTGGAAGAAAGCAGTCACGGTTCCTTCTAGTTTGTGGGAAGAAAAAAAAAATTGCTGAGCATTAAGTGTATCCTCATGCTCTTTTACAATTTTACTTTCATTACCACCTTTAAGCATTTTGAGTCAATGAACAATTACTTTGAAAATAACATCTCTTTGATGTTGGCTGTGGGATAGTGTTTTACTACATTAGATAAGTACCTGACTCCTGAGGAAAACGAGAGCTCTGAAAATGAAAATCAAATAACAATGGGGCATATGAGGGGCTTGTAAAGGCATCCTTCATCCATGCAATCAGTTTGGGGAGTCTATAATGCAGCACACAGCTTAGACCAGGAAGTGTAGAATGGCAGAAATCTCATACCTACACTATCAGCAATTCAGTGCTCTGACAGGTGTACTGTTTCTTCTTCATCTTTAAGCTTACCGAGATAAGAAGAAGGAATCCCTCCTGCAGACTGATTGTCCAGAGTAAGCAGTTTGTAAGCAATTTTATCTAGAAGTTGACCCCAATGAAACACAGTCCAGTGATACTGACTGAAGGCATGAGGCAAAAGGTTTCAGGACAACGATGGTGAACAAAGCACGACACACAAGGGAAACCCTGATGACATCACATTTGGACCCAAATTACTCCTATGCTTTTCTCTTGTGGCTCTCCTGCTTTTAACTTTTAACATGAACCTGCAGCCATATAGTGGTTTATGAGGCCTCCAGTTCCTTTATCTAAAAACTAACACGCCAGCATGCTGCCACTAACAAAGTTATCAGGATTTATTGTCTGTGGATGTCACAGCAGTTTTGACGGCAATCCAAGTTATTGAGACATTTCATTCTGGACCAAAGCAGACCAACTTACTGTCCCTAAACCCATGCTGCCAGCTTGGCTAAAAAGTTTAGTTGCGTCGTGTTCATTTGCACATTTGGACCGCTGCAAGTGGAGAAAGTCAGCTGAGCATACAATGTGCTGATGACTGGTGAGTAATAATCTCTTGGGGATACTGATTAAAACAACCTTTGAAGAGCACAACCAATATCAGCCTCTGCCAGGTGCACAAAAACTGATTTGCAGGGATTTGCAACTGCCAACAACAGCGGTCAGCCGTTGACCGTTTCTCTCTGTCTCTCAGCTCTTCTTAAACCTAACTCCAACCGCGGGTTTGTGTGAGTCTTGCATGGCTGTTAAAATATTGTGTTTCATCACGTCTGAGTTTTTGCAGTCAAAGCAGTGACGCTAACAGCACATTAGCATGTATGGCATACAAAGCACCATGGGTAAAGAGAAATTGAGTCGTGTTTGTTGACAGAAAAAATGTTTTGCACTGTTCCTGGCCTCCAGATGAATCTATAATTAAAATAAGGACTTAGACTCTTTCACTCTTACAAGGACATTTTGTGCTTGTAAAACAGTTAAGCAGGAACAACACTGTGGAAATGAGTGCTAATGTGGTTCGGTACAAGGAACAGTGGCATTAAATAACAACAGACTGTCGGTCCCAGATGAAGCTCCGACTTCTTCCGTACATACACATGGGAAAACATTTAATGGACCAACAGAAACATTATCGAGCCCTTAATGGACTAAAAACTGTATCTGTGTGTCACTCTCAACCTCCCCCGGTAGTCTATGGCTGTAAGCACTATTAATCTATATTAGTGTTCATGCCAGAAAGAGAAGGTAAACTTCCAGTTGTAGAAGTGTCTCAGTTTAATATCAAGGGATTAATTAAACTAATCTTAATTCAAGGAGTCTCATCTTTATACAGCTTCTAGATTTACAACCCAGTGTACATGATCAAGGTGAGATTAAAAGTAAAACAGTCACATTATATAAACACCATTTACTTCAGTTTCAATGACACAACACATCCATTATAGTATTTTTGTTGTTAGTGTTGTTCGGGATGAACAGGTAAATGATGAGGGGAAATATTTCTAGTTATTTTATGCACTCCTTCTCTCCTTCAAAAAATCGAAAGGACATGAGCCACACTACGCATCGCCTCTTTAGTTTCAGTCAATGAGAGCACGTGATATAATGCCGTCTGTAGTCGGACTTGTCGGGTCCATCTACAACTGAAACATAACCCCAGTCACACACATGCACGGGATGTGGTTGTGGGTCTGAGTAAGGAGCTTTTCTTAAGTCTGTCTGCATTCTTGAAACGCATAAAGGCACAGTTATAATGACAATAAAGCATTAAAGTTGTGGGTGTCATTCAGGTATTTTGACTTTAGATTTGCACCATTTGGCAGCTGACCTCCACCTGATTTAACAAACACATTACCATCGTTCAAACTGGACAAAGATGAACATTGAACGATCTGTGCACAAATTTGTTTTGAATATGCTGAATTTAGTTGAATTTTAAAGTTCATTCATGACCTTGAAAACAGCATTTCACAACAAAAAAAAAGATCTCAAGTGGTAGATCACTTAGCTAAAAGCCCCAGAACAGCTAAGAAGTGAACCTAAGGTGGCATGCTTTTGCTTGAGAATTTGCAATGAAAATAAACTTCTAAGTCAACATGGAGAAGGAGTGGTCTTTGAAATGCTCGGGAAAAACATTTAAATGTGAACATATACGCTTTCCAAAGATCCAGAACAGGTTCTAAATGAAACATGACACAAAGCTGTCTTGTCAAAATCTGAATTTGTGGTGTATCCAATATGCCAAAGTTTTAAATTGATCCACTAATCTGTGGATCAGATTCGTGGATCAATTAATTATTCTTTCTTTCAAGACACTGTAACACCAAATGAAGCCACACAGCTGCACAGAAGTTGAAGTGATCCTGCTCTTTATACTTCCACAATACAATAAGCAGCAACAACATTAAAACCACCTGCCTGATATTGTGTAGGTCCTCTTGTGTCCAACAGGCTGTCCTGAAGTGTCTGCCACTGGAAAGTTGTCAGCAGATCATTTTAGGTGCTTGGCTTGCAGAAATGTTTAGGTGTGTGATACGTGTCAAAGTAACATCCACATGAATGCCAGGACCAGAGGTTTCCCAGCAGAACATTGCATTGTAACGAGATGATCTATGTCAGTGGTTCTAATGTTGTGGCACATGCTTGTTCTTTGTCACTTCCTGCTTCCTGCCTAATCAGCTGACCGACTTTCCTTCAACTAAACCAATCAGATTTTGATACCACCTCTGTCTGTGAGCCAATCATGTTGTTACCATCAAATTTTAAAACTGCTTCTTCTGCTATCATCTGTCATTGTAAATCTTTTCCTCAACATTCACCTACCGTTTTTTTTAAATCAAAACTAGTGTTTACAGATCCTTCCACTGAGCTCATCATCAGGTAGATACTCCTGTAAAGCTTATTGCTACCAACCTACAATAAAGACGCCACAGTGGGATCTAATCACTCACATGCTTTGACACTTTTATGCTTTCTTTTTGTGGACACCATTTCAAATAAATTCATCAAATTTGTCTCTCAGCTATTCCCTGATTTGAGTCTCTCTTAAATGAAATGAGTATAATTTCACTACTGGCTACTTCAAGTGTCCTTTAATGGTGTTTTGCAGCAGTGATGTACCTCCTGCAGCCGGATGACGAAATGTGGTTATTAGAGACATGAAAAATTGTGACGGATGCGTTTATCCTCATTGTCAGTTCTGATAGATGGCACCTCGGTCACGGGTTTGTAGTGTTATATCTTGTTTTGAAGCTCCCCTCACGCATCGCTCAGAGACATTAAGGGAAAAATGTTAGCAATGCATTACTTCCACAATGGACATGCTTGGTGAGGACAGACAGCTCTGTCTTACAAAATAAATGTTACTATCCTGCTGGTGGGAAGCACTTGTCTTACAAATGTTTTACTGATGTCCTTCTGATGTTCGTTTTTAGCACTGACAACACCTTTCATCAAAAGACAAACACAGTGATCTAATAATGTATTGAATACATGTAAATCTATATAAATATAGGCCTATTTGCGCATTTCTCTCTGTGGGTCTTTTCCAACTGTAACATCAAAGCTTCTTCCTCTCAGACCCAAAGGACTAATGCTGTGACACAATTACCTACTTTGTGGTTGGGCTCGTCAACACACTGTCTGATATAGTGTAAGTGTAACACCAACTATAAATAATTACCCTGCACAGACCTGCTCCGCATTAGTCCAGTAGCATGAATGGATATTTATCTTTTACATCAAATATTCATTATGGAACATATTCCTACTATTATAGTAGTAATAGGAAGACATTATATAGCAGTATTTTATCTTAAACTGCCTCAGATGACTTACTATATAAAAATACTACACTGCCACTGTAATTTTATCAATATATGTTTAGATTATTATTTAGATTCTAAATTGAATGCTATATTGCCTCCATTTCAGTTATATAGATCTTTTATGCATTATTATATTCCTAATAGTATACATGTGTTTTATATATAGAATATACTGGGTTATCATAATACACACTCAGTGACCAGTTTACATGT
>OMNN01051540.1:0-26961 GCA_900302755.1 Chromis chromis | reverse complement strand
CACATGACACCAGGACAAAAGGCTGATTATTCCTTTAACAAAAGCTGCCGGTAAAAGAGAACTGCAGGACAATTTTAATCAAAAAAAGGTCAGCAGAACAATGAAGAACCTTTGCCCGTGTTCATAATAATGTTAAATTACATTTTCATCATTATTACCAAGAGCAAGCCCTGACTTTAATAGACTTTTTACTTACTTGGATGGATATTTTTTTTCCCCCTCACATTCAGTGAGACTGAATCAGTGATCAAATGAGGAAATTACACACTAGTTTAATATAACCTGTGACCACTGACACAACATAAATGAAAAAGTCGGGTCTAAGTCCAGGTCACATACTGTGACAGACTCCTTCACTCTTTGACTGTACATGTGACTTCGTGTATCATTCAATTATAGTGATACAGCAAAACGGCAAAAAAAAGAATACCAGCTTCAACAACAACAACAAAAAAAGCATATTTGACCTCAAAACAGAGACAAATACTGCTACAATACTGTATCATTAACACCAACATAACTCAGAGGGCCCCTCAAGCAGGGAACCTTGGGGCCACTTCTCCTCCAGGCCCTTTTTCTGTGATTTGATCTCCTGTTTTTGGCTGTGTTTAACCTTTTTGAGCTACATAAGTGATCTCAACTGGCATGCACAAGACTTGATGCTTATTGGTTTCTAAATAAAAGACTGACAGTAAAGATTTGTTTTTAAGTCAAAATGCATTGATCTGCACCAAGGTTAATAATAAAGACTATTTAATTATTAATGGCCTTGGATTATGTATGCTATCATTACTCATCAGTAGCTGTCCTGAAGGTCATCTAAACTCATTTACCACTTAGTAAGCATTCATTGTTGGTCCTTTCACCAGTAAATTATCTTTCAAAAACACAATACAAGTAAACATACAGATACAGTATATACGCATGACATTGTTATAATTATAGAAAATCCGACAGTGTTATTCAAAATAATCCCTCTGTTCTAAATACTTTCATTTTTGAATGTGTTTACTTGCATTGGAGGAAGAACAGGCTTATGTTCCGTATAGAAAAATACAGTAGGGTTGACACTGCCATGATAAATTTACTGTATATCACTAGGAAAGGGATTTTAAATTTAAAGCGCAGTTCGCTTCAAAGTTGTGAAAAGGGAAACTCCTGATATCCATCTGTGCTGTTTAGGGATTAATAGAAATAGAGTTATCAGTGTCTGTTTCCTTGTAGTTTGTTTGTTCCGTGCTCTTTATTGGTGCCTGCGATGGAGCCATGCTGGCTGAGCGCTGGACAAAATTAAGCCCATTTATCTCCCACAGAGACAGTGAGCCACTGGAGGCTGAAAATTGTTCACTTACTCAGAAAACAGAGAGAATGGGTTGCAACATGTTGGGTTTTTATATGCTAATCTTTCTCAATGGTTTTGCAAACAGCAATAAGAGGCACCCACACTCTCTCCTTTTTTGTGTTATGACTAAAGTTACAGAATACAACCACACAAACATCATGTCATCAATAGCATGACGGGAAATGGCTGTGGAAAAAAACAAAATGCAATTTAAGCTCAGTGCTATTTCAAAGCACCAGTTCAGCGAGGTGTTTTTGAAAGTGAGGCTTAATTGATTAGGTTGACTGATGAACGAAGAGGCCAATCACTGGAGGTAATCACAACTTCTTGAGTCATCACTAATCCTCCCAAAGTCGCATTAAAGGTGCAACTGCTGTCTACTTAAAGCACCTGTTAGAAACAATTCATCCCACACATTTAATTCATATTATACCGCAGACATAATTTACAACAAAAACATTAGACCACATACACCTGCTTAAAGGATAAATCTGCTTTATTATTTATCTGGCTTACTTTCACAGCAAGCAGCAAAAATAATGTGGCACTTAACAAGATAACCGTAAATAACCGAAAAATGAGGTTAGCCAAAAACTAAATTAGGGTAAAATTATTTCCAGAATCCCTGCTGTAAACATCCATCACAGACTCTAAATGACCACGCTTCATCACTCTAACATCACTAACATTATGGGTTTACACGTTGTTGGTTTTACCCCTTAAACTGTTGGCTTTTGTACAACCTGCCTGATCTAAAAACATACATTTTTTGCCACCAGATTTCTGAAGTGTAGCTGTGTTTTGAGACGTCAGTGAGTGTCACTTTGGTGAGTTAACAATAATTAGTAAAATAAGACCAACATTCAACTGGTGACTGTAATAATATTCATGAGATTACAATGGATGTAAGATCATTAAGGTTACTTAATAATAATGCAACTCACAAACTACAA
The DNA here is from genome assembly GCA_900302755.1 of Chromis chromis. Classification (NCBI taxonomy): domain Eukaryota; kingdom Metazoa; phylum Chordata; class Actinopteri; family Pomacentridae; genus Chromis; species Chromis chromis. The sequence continues at coordinate 24,666 of OMNN01051540.1, read as the reverse complement.
ACCACGAAAAACTACCAATAAGGGAAAAGAGGAGGTCATTACTGACATCTCCAATCAATAGAACTCAATTAAGTGGAAGGTTCTTCAATAAAATAAAACACAACCAGTCAGTTGCCACACGTGAATGCAAAATTGAGATTACAAGCAAAAGATTGCAATTAAGATTAGCAGAAACAGCCCACTGGGGAAGGAGGGGAGGAGGATAGTAAAGAGGGGTTGAAGGTATTGGAAGACATCGTCAATCAATAAGAAACCAAGCTCAGGGTTTAGCAGCCACCTTATATGCTGATGCGACTTCAGAAAAAAGTAAGGCTCTTGAATGGAATTACGCTCCTTAATAAACTGTCTGTTGAGTCCAGTGAGATAACCAACATTTCAACACAAACATATTCACAGAATCTGATAAAAGAGCCTATTACTGAAAGAGGACATCACAGATCAATGCAAAATCTTCACAGACCCAATTTAAACACAGCTTGGTGTGGTTTTGGGATTCCCCTCATGACTAGCTGTAACTTGTCTAAACACAACTTGAGATCAATAAACGTGGAGGGTCTTGATTTGCAATTTGATCTCAGGGTAAATATGGCATAAATCTCACATCCCAGCGTGACACTGACAAATATATCTGCCTTTGTAAATAGCAAGCCTTTACATTTTTCATCTTATTTTCAGTGTTAAACTATTTTGTACAAAAACAATACCATATGAATAATTCAACTAAAAAACTTCTAGCTGTAAATGATTTGTGCCGAATCACAAGCCTTTATCTTTAGCTGAAAGTCCCAAAAATAACATTTTAGTCCATAACAGATGTAATTTTCTGATAGGACAAAACACAGTTATGACCCTTGTATCTTGGAGTTGACTCTGTTCCTTGAGGCAGACATGTATATATTAATTCCTACTTTAAAATACCAAAAAAAAAAAAAAAATCTATATACCTTGACTTTTAGATATTATTAAATTACCATGTTTGTGCCCTGGAGTTTATTTCCTGATGTGGTGTTGTTATTTACTTTGTCTTAGTGGGCATCTTCTGCTTGACATACCAGTCGAGATGGGGAGTGTTGTCAATTGTCAAATGAGTATTTCTTGCTCTTTTGCAGCAGATTCACCCTGTATGACTGTTAAATGCCAGTGCTAAATTGTGTGCGTAGGAAAAAGCAATTCTCTCGTATTCAAAGGACCTGACACTGGTGACATTTTATGTGGCTAAAAGATTTATTAATCCCATTGTCGCTGTAAATGTCTGAACACGAACATCACACTTTTCTGCCACTTATCTGTGAAAATGAGACAAATTAATAACCAAATGAGACCCAGAAGAATAGAATACAATCCCAGCATCACAAATTAATGTAATCTCACAGTAAATCTATCCAAATAATTTTAATGTGAGGTCGAATACAAGTATGCATTTGAGTGAAAATTGCACAGCTTATTCAGTGAGCTCTTTTCATGAAGCCCAAATGCTGAACTGCACCAACAGCTCGCCTCTCCATTCCATGCATCATGTTTTATGGTGAAAATGTGTGCATGTACAGTCCTAGTGCTAACTCCCACGATTAACATAAGCATGTGTACACAAGCCCATTTAACCTGGTTAACACATAATTGCCAATCATCATTATGGACCAGAAAATCAGCAACGACTCTAAAGGCTCATTTTTGCCTTCGTCTTGAATTAGCTACATCGCCCTAGCAACCCCAAAGCAGCTGTTACACAATAATATTACACACCAGTATTGCAGCACATATTTCTTTTTATTCATTGCATGAATTATTCTTGTAACATAATACTGTATGCTGTTGACATCTGCCAGCACTGAAAATCTCGTACTGTATGAGAGGAGTCAGATGGAAAAACTGGCTCACTCTGCTCCTCCTGGCTTGTAGTATACTTTCACTTGGGTTGTTCTGCTTCACTGATTTATAAAGCCAAGTGTCACATCTTCATATTTCCCATATTGCTGCATAATATTGTGGCTGACATCAATAGCTGTTAAAGTGGTTCTGTATATCTTTTCTTAAACATTGTTTACAGTAAGTTGACCATCTTCTGAGTAGTCTTTTTTAAAACAAATTAACCATTGACAATGTGAAAACATGAAAATATGAAAGAGGTCGCTAATACAGATTCTCCCTGCAGGTTTACAGAGCTTTATATTGAGCTCATTGGTTAGATATTTTTGTCTTTTATATGCCACTGTATACTACCTGCTCTGCACCAAAAGGTAGACAAAACACAGATTATGGTGATAAACATCGTGAGGCATTTAGCAGCTAAAACGACAGATATTTCTATCAGGAGTTGGTTTAGACCAAAAGCAGGGCTTAAATGAGTGAATGTTGGACATAAAGTATTCATCGCCCTTGGAAGTTTTTTTTCCTTTTTTGCTTTTTAACATTGAATTGTGGTCAGTTCAGATTTCTACAAAGTAATGTCAACCAATTAAAAATATAAAATGTAAAATAAGCGATTGCATAAGTATTCACCCCGTTTGAAGTGACTCATCCAATTCAACACACATACAGCCAATTGGTCCTAGAAGTCAGTGAATGTGTCTTAAGTGACTGTATGAAAACATTTTTATTTTTTTTATTTTTTTATGTATTTATAGTTTTTCCGTTTTATTGGTAGAAAGACAGAGTGAAAGTGGGGGAGACAGGAGAGTGACATGCAGCAAATGGTCCTGAGCCGGACTCGAACCCATGACCGCTGCTAAGGGTCTGAGCCCATGTGGTGTCGCCTTAGCTCAGTGAGCTAAATGGCGGCCGAAAACATGAACATTTCTAAGTCACTAAATACCCCTTGGAGTACAGTTAAATCCATCATTAAGAAATGGGTGGCACATGTGTAAATCTGCCTAGAGCAGGCAAAGAGACTTGCGAGGGAGGCCACCAAGACACATATGACTTCAGTGGAAGAGTAACAAGCTTTATTAGCTGAGAAGGGAGAAAATATACATAGAACAACTGTTGCACAGGTTCTTTAACAGTCAAAGTTTTATGGAAGAGTGGCAAAGACAAAGTCACTGTTGAAAATAGTTCATATTATATTGTGACACTGCTGCTTGCAAGATATTTGCTGTACTGCTAGCTTGTGCGTCGACTAACATCACATTCTTGGCAGTAATTGGCATATCCAGTGGTAAGGGTAGGTCAAGACAAACTGGAGCCAATTCCCGTTGCAGCAACTGACCGGAAGATAGGTATGTTTATCACAGCTCTTGGGGAAGTGCATGTCACGATGCACTGGCTGGCAATGGTCCACCACAGACCTTTTGGCAGATATTTTATTTGGTTCCGCCAGGATGTCCAGTCTCACCCTCCTCATCTAGACAAAAGCCTAGATGGGGTGGCCGGTTTAGTCGCCAACAACCCGACCTATGCAGGCAAACAAAACAAAAACAATCTAACCTGACCTAGTATATCTTGAGAAGAGTTCATCAAAAGGCATGTTGGATACTCTGAAGCCAAATGGAAGAAGGTTCTTTGATCTGATGAGACCAAAATTAAGCTTTTTGGCCAAAAGATTAGAGGCTATTTTTTGTTGGACACCAAAACACTGCACGTCATCACACACCATTCCCACCGTGAAGCATAGTGGTGGCAGCATCATGATATGGGGATGCCTCTCGGAAGCAGGCCCTCAAAAGTTTGTAAAGGCAGACGGTAAAATGAATGCAGCAAAGTATAGGGAAATCCTGGAAGACAACTAGATGCAGCCTACAAGAGAACTGCAACTTGGGAGAAGATTTGTTTTCCAGCAAGACAGTGACCTGAAGCATACAGGAAAAGAGACACAGAAATGGTTTAATGACAACCAGGTGAATGTTCTGGAGTGGCAGAGTCAGAGATCAGACCACTGTCCAAAACCCCTAAAACCCCTCTCTGTATATCAAAGTTACATGTTTAGAAGTTTATTTCTCATTAAAATAATCCCTTACTGCCTTAAAATGATTTAGATCCAACTCCACACTATTGTTTCCTCTAAAATGTGCGGATCTATGAAGTCCTTCTAATAACATTTTGTTGCCTTATTGTTATAGTATAGACCAGTTACATTCTGTACATTCTACAAGACTCTGTGGCTCCACTAAGTCGGTTACTTTCATGCTAGCAAAGGGAAACAAGGATAGTGAGAGGAGAATACAAGGTTTTGTGAGTGGGGCAATGCCACAGTCGGACACGGTTCATGAAGCACAGATGCGTAGAGCCAAGATCAGCTGGTCAACAAGGCACTTTAGAGCCTAATTAAATCACTATATCTGTAGGTGTCAGAGGCACAGACAGAGGAGACTGGGGCTGAGTCAGTGAGCCACATCTAAATATGAACTGAGGAAAGTGCCGGTTCCCTTTTCATAATGAGCTTCCTCATAACAAACTGACTGACTGTGACTAACTGTAATAACCTTTGTGATCCCTTAACTTTCTGTCTTGTGCCAACGACAGGACCAAATTCAATTTTTTTAGCTGATGATTAAACTTGCAGAACGACTAACGTTCCCATCAGATGCAGCTTTTTTTTAGTGCTATTTAGCATATTTAGCATATTAACACAAACTATGGCAGTGAACTGGGTAAACATTACTTGCTAAAAATATATTAATGTTGTCAGTGTGACCATATAGGCATTCTGACATAAGCATTTATCTCGAGCCCACAGCCTCACAAATTCATACAATATTCAGAGATCGTACTTAAACACTAATGTTATGGGAAAACTTACATTCAGTGCTGGTAATGAGGGGTTTTTGTTTTGTCACAAGCAGTGACAATGAATGGGGAATCGTGGAATGAATGTGAAAATTGAAATGAAGAGAGAGAATGTCAGTGGAGAGCATGAAGGGGCAGGAAAGTGAGATAGCCAGTGTGTTACGATTCAAGACTATGATGTGGCATAGCTTGGCTGTGCACCATTTTCCTGAGGGGCAATTTAACTTAACTAAAAATCACCACTGCTGTCCCCCTCTGTGGCGCTTTGTCTCCCCGTCTTCCTTATCAAGCTGTGCAGATCCCGATTCCAGATGACTCATCTATTGACAAGTTTCAATAGACTCAATTCAGTGACGTTTTCTGTATGAACATTTACGAGGGAGGCTGACGGGGAATACTGCATCATTTGAAAACACCATGGTAGAAAGTGCATCTCCATTTTTTGTACCCTGCCAAGATGCATGTCATGAAAGCATCATTATTTATTTGGGATGTGCTTTCAACTCGACTTCATTCTTCAAAGTGTGTTGGTGTGCATATACTGTATATACATGTATGTTGTGTATGGTATATGCACAGAGTAACAGGGGAATAGAAAGCATGTGAGAGACAACATCAGAGCAGCTCGCTGGAAGCATTTCAAAGGTGTGTGCTCTTCCCTCGGGGGAGGGAGGAGATAGCTAATTACTACTGAGATTTCCCACTCTTCGTCTCTTATTAGTCATTTCCTCATTACAAGCAGGCGTTAGGCAACCAGCCACTGAGGATAAAGCCAATGAGTCCTCTGTCCTTCCTGTTTTTACAGCGCCTCCAGCCATACTCGTGTTAGGGAAGCCCAGCTGAGTTTAAAGGCATTAAAAGCAATCTGATAACATGGAAGGCAATGAGCTGATTCCACTAAACAACAGCACCTTGTCCCTGGGTGCAAACCTGCTGTTGATTTTATTGCCTAAGTGGTGGTGAGCGTTCTTTAATTGTGGCCATAAATCAGTCGTCCAGGCACAAAAATCTTTGTAGAAGAGAGGGAGGGGAGCTGTCTATACCGAACACAAGAGTTCACCCGAAGCTCACAGACCCTGTTGGACAGGGACGTGGCCTCGCCAAAGACAGCAGTCATCACAATCAAAGCCTCCTCTATTCTCGAGAATATGCGGATGACCTCCTCCCAGAGTCCACACCACACATCCTGCATCTTTGTCCCTGAATCTGACAAAAATGGAAGGTCTACGTCTCCCCACAAGTAGGTGTCACCATGGAAACAACCGTTATTCAGTGCTCTCAACAATAGCCGTTAAATGAAAGGAGCTGTCTGATGGAATTAAAGAGTAGGCTCAGTCCCTCTTCCCATGCAAAGTACTCACAGCATCAACAAACTACACAAGGCAAATGTGTGCATGATAGCAGAACCTACATCTCATCAAGCACATCAGTATCGCTTTCTCATCCCTCTTCATTCTTCCTGTATGTGCAGTGAGAAAGTGTTTTGTGAGCTGATCACTGAAATGAGTGGGTAAGATCAGAAGGAACTAGAAAAATAGACAGATGAATGCACAGTTTTAGAATATGTATTTTCGGCAAAAATAATTACAACTTGATGAATTACAGTGAGAAATCACAAAGACAGCTTCAGTTAAATGATGAGATTTATTTTCCTAACTGCAAGACAGGGAGCATAAACTACTGGAACAGAGGTTTTGTGCAAATGCAGGCTTGCATATTAGCATATCATAAAATCCAAAGGAATGACTGCACAGCACAGCTTAACAATAAAAGTAAGCATGCAATAAATCCCTTCTTCTGTTTGAGGAAATCAAATATTTACTAATGATGCATGGGTTGCTTTTTACCCACACGGCCTGCAGATACACCAGTTGCATATTAGGGTTATGAATGAAAGACGAGAGAGAGAGAGAAGGAAAGTGTGTTTGTGTGTGTGTGTGTGTGTTTGGGAAATTACAAATATTTGCTCCGTCTTGTTAACTGTGCATGAATAGATAAGGGGGAATAAGCAGCTCAGTGGATTCTTCACAACTTTTTAAAAAAAATCTGCAGTGCAAGATGCCCACATGAACTGTGGTCTTATTGTCTCCAATGTTTCACCTCACTGTTATTTGCACCACTTTGGCACAAAAGATAGGTCCCCATTACAATATGAATGTAGGCTATTTCCTCATGAGTTTGTTTGGAGCTTAGATGACGCCACAACACTGTGCACTTGGGTTCAGCTAACACTTGCACACAAGCACACAATATTCTTTGACAACTTTAGTATGACTGATTGCAATGAAACTTGTAGCGTAATGAAAAATTTAAAGGATGTAAAATTATTTTCAAACAAGGGTCTGAAGAGTTATTTGTTAGAGCAAATCTGGGGAGGCATTACAGACCCATGCATCACTGTTTAACTCCCCATAAGACATGAAATACATTTTGTATTTCAGGTAACCTCAGAGGAGCAAGAAACATTTGTACTGTTGTTTTTAAAGAAGAAAATAACATTGCTTATTAGAAATTACATTTAGCATGTTATCTGGTCAATCATCTGTCAATTGTAAAATCACATCTCACAAAAATGTTAAGAGTACAGGGTAATGAACCATTAGAGCTGCTGCAGCTCATAACCTGAGGCAAAGTAGCAGTAAGGTGATACAGGTAATAGGGAACAAAGAGTGTTTTGCCGTGTAAGGCACAAATCTCAAAAGGAGCACTGAGGCCTTTTAGATATTAATATGGGAGCTCATTTGCCCTGAAGGAACAAAAAAATTGGTTGTTATCTTCACTTCCTGTGTCATTAAGCCAGAATAGATAACCAGTAAAGATGTATGTGAAAGCACAATGATAGAGGCTTTCAAAACAGTAGAGATTTTCTGAGAAACATTTTTGCACTTTATGGGAAGGTGAATAATCTGGAATGCATGAAAAGACTGTATTAAGATGCATGAAGACAAAAACAAATTACTCATTATACAGAAAATAGACATGGTTCCTCAATAAATAACCCATAATGCCAGGTACTGTTGACTCCAGCAGAGTGTTTCCTAATTTTTGCATCCATTCCTACCCCGCTGTAAACCAGCCACGTGGAGCTGAGCTTCAGTTGTGAGGCCAAACTCCCTCCAGGATTATTTACATTCGAGTAACTCAGTATGGCTCCAAAATCTAGGCCTGCTGAATCAATAGGCCTCATTCTGTGATCCACAGTGACAGAAGAATCCTCAATAGTTGATCTTCAAAGGAGTTCAGAGAGCAGCCGACAGCAGAGGTAGCTGTGTTTAGGTGCATTCATGAGAAGTCAATAGTCTGTATCTGGGGAGGGCTGGTTAGGCTCTAGAGGACAAATCAAAGTCAGATTATTATTTGTAGCCCGGGGTGGATATATGTATGTTACAGAAGCTGACTACTTATTCATCCCGTGCATTTAATGGCAGTGACAGCTTGGTTTGTGGCCAAGTGAATTAGTCACCATTCAGAGCCGTTCACAGCAAAAGTACACCTTATAAGAGAAAAGCAAAAAACATTAAGCAAATATACAAAGTACAGAGTCATCACTAGAACAGACACCAAATAATGAACTATTCAGCCAAACAATATTGTTGTTTATATCGTATGGTGTACTATTAGGTTTGAAAGCACTGCTGCTGTGAGCAATAATGTTAAAGCATTACTCATCAGACTTTTAGAGAATAAAACACTTTCTTTGAACCCAAAACCCTAAAAGAATTCTAATTCTTTAACACTGTGGAATATTAGTCAAATAAATTTCCATATGCAATCAAAAACAAAGGGGGGGGAAAGCCACAATATAAAAAAATTTAACTCAGAGAAAGACTTTTCATAATTAATTCAATCATCCGCTGAAATAATTTTGTTAAAAAGTTTAGTCTCCCATACTTTTGAAGTGAAATCTGTATTTTGAAAAGGTTCGCTTGTCGAAAGAAAGAAAACATTTTGTTTTTCACTTGTCAAGGTTTCTCATACAATGATGAAAAATCTTTAAATGCCAAGAAAGTGCCTTTTGAAAGCTGTGAAACGGGGCCTATTCACCACTTTTGTTTGACTTCTTGTGCACTCCTTAAAAATGTAATTACATGTAGCTTGAACACAGTATCCAGTTCCTTGTTTAGTCAGATGCCAGTGTTCAGATGGGTATTTACAGCGAGAGACGGCATCTCAAACATCACCTTGTTTTTCTGCTTTAAAGACTCGTTTACAGTGAGAGGTCGTGCCTCAACCACTGTAGTATTAATACATTCCTTTGGAAAATACTGAGGCCAAAACATCTCTGACTTATGTTACAGGCAAAACTCTGAACGCCATGAAGACAGTCTGACACAGCCCTGGCATGGAGGGTAAAAGTGAGGGTTTCTGAATATGACGAACATCTTAAAGCTCCACAGACCAGCAAAAACAGTGATCCCTGTTTGGTTTCTGGTAAATAGTGATCCTTTTATTTCTTTATCATTCCGATGTAAATGTTATGAATGTCACTGTGTGAGTTACAGCACTAACTGTGATGGGATTTGTGCTTTCATTTTACTGAACCTCTCATCAGTTGAATTTCATTTTGAACATTTAGTAGAATAATATTGCATATAAAAAAGCAGCAAAAAGGAAAATAACACATCCAAAGAATAAAAATTACTTCAGAAACATGAAGAGTACTAGCTGTATGATGGCTGGCTTAGGGATGACAACAATAATGGACAGTTCAGCAGGGAAGGTTTCATCTGACATAAAGCATGATTTTCACAGCTTACACTATAGCCACTTGACAACAGACCAAAAATAGAGTGCGATCATTAATGATCTCTTTGAGAAAAATGTTATTCCAGCTTTGTTCACAGCTAACTGCAGAAAAGGCAGCCCTTTACAGCCTTATGTTACTGCACAGCAACCCAAACACATCTTCTATTTCAACCTGTAAGCTCGTGAACTGATGGTATTTTCTGTCTTACTATAACTGTTTAGCTCCCTGTTGTAAATTAAAAAAAACAGAGCCGAAGCTATATCAAATATCGCAGAGTGCTCAAGTTATTTTGTCAGTTTCCATTTTACAGATATTCAAGACGAACTAAGGTTATGACACAGGGAAGCGGAACACGGATATTTCCGATGGAATATATGGATTTGGCAACCTGTACCTGCTGACTTCACAAAATCACATGCAGCACTGATTGTTCCTGTATTTGCTAGAGGTGTGAGGTGTGGTGTCATTCACAGTTCTTGCAGATCCAATAAGGGCTTCTGACCATGTCTGATGCACTCTGGACCAAAGATTTTAGTTTTAGCAACAAATAAATATCAGTAAATTTAACTAGAAAATGAAGCCTGTTCCATTGTCAACTCATGGCTGGTTGATTTGAAACTGTAATCCGTGTGTATCGGAAAATATTGTTTGTAATTCAAACACACAGACACAGGGAAATTCAGTGGAATTATAGGTTGGAACTTATAAATGCAGCATTTTCTGCCATCCCTTTGCTTAAATGTTGTTTAACATTGATCAAATATTGTGAGTATGTTCAAGTGGAACGATCCAAATTTGATTGCACTATGCTGTACAGTACCTCCTCAAAATCATCATCATATGACATAAAGAAAAAAGTGACTTAACAGGCAGAGCTGAGGTGCTGAATTTTATGGGCAATAAGGAATAATATACCTGCATCTGATCAGTGGTTCAGCATCCAGGGAGTGGCCTGCATGCATAAAAATTAGGGGGGGAAAAGACATAATCCTCCAGAACTCACGATGCTCAAACAGCTGGATGGTCAATTTGCACAGCTGGGGAAAAGTGCTCGATCCACACCGAGCACTGACATTAAACCCACAATGTCTGCAGTACTGTCCATGTGTAAACACTTTGCTCATAGTGAAAAATAAAAGAAATGAGTAACAACACATTTAGAAGGATTTTCTCTTCAGTTCTTGTCCAAAGTATTGAGACATGCGTCCTCTTTCCCTCTCAGTTTGCCAGACTGATGCTGCGGTCGAAGCTTGGTCACAGGAGCAGGGTGGGCAGTTATTCTGTTGGGGTGGTGGCAACTGGGGTCATTATGGGGGTCATTAAGTCCCTCACAGGAACCATGGGGCAGATGGCCTTATGACTGTAGTACTCTACTACTTGCTTGGGCACCTCTGCCAGAACACATTTAGCCAGAGCTGCAGGTGAAGCCTGCAACAGAGACAGAGAACAGCTGGAGTTGTCAAAACAGCGGTTAAATATCGTTTTAATCTGAGATACAGAACATTTTCCAGAAAAACCTTTTCACAACCAGGGGACTGTGGACAGTGTTAGTGCTACTTTCCTTGTTAAAGACAAATTAAAACAGGTACATCAATGTCAGACACTGTATTAGAAAGTAACTGTTTCATGCATGACTCATGCATGAAAGAGCCTCTTCTGTCTAATCCCACGAGATACATAAAATGTTCTTTCATTTCTGTTATTGTTTTTATTAGGCTAATATCCATTTCCATTCACTTGGAAATTATAAAGCATAATTTGAAAATCATTTCAAGTAGCATAAAACTTGAAATACATGTGCAGGCCTGCAAAGAAATGTGTCTAAGCACATCTTGTTGCTTTTTAATCCTATTTCCTCATACTGTGGGCAATTTGATTTGTATCAGTTGATAACCAATTAGATTAATAATACAGACGGTTGACAAATGAAAGATTGGGAAATCAACATAATATAAGTGAATTTGACAGATGTTAGGCCACAACAAGCTGCCAGAACAGCTTCAGTCCTCCTTGCATAGATTCTGCAAGTCTCTGTAACACCAAAAGATCGTATCTAATGTAAATGTATTCAAAATACATATATTTCCTGATGTCTTATTTTGCTAAAAATGCTGATGTGTGCTTTCACATAAGTCCAAAATCTACCATCTGGTTTAAGATCTGGTAAGTGTGAAGACCACTGCACATGATAGACATAATTTTCATTTGTCATGTATTGAGTCCATGTTTTCTCTGTTTACAGGTATTTCTGTTTTTCAAGTTTCTCTACTAATTGTTCTGTATAGTAAATGCTTTTTTTAAAATAATTGGGTAAATGTTTATTTTCTAGTACATGAGGCGTGTATTTCATAACAGAATGCATTATTGCACTGCTGAAATGTTGCTGATTGCATGTAGCAACATCCTTTAGAATCCATTCTTGTGTGAGCAAATTCCTGGATCTCCTCAAGTCCATGGTGCCCATCTGTAGCACTGGCAAAACCAGCAAAAGCTGTCTGTTAACTCTTTTAAATAACAAGGGCTTGAGTTATATATATATAAAGATGCAGTGTTCATGAGCAGCCCTGGCACAGCAGTTAGACACAGAGGGGCTGAAAGGAAAGCTGAATGACAACAAGTGAAGACTGACAGATGGAGAAGAAAAAAAACTGACCGTTTTGAAGTCTCTGAAGGGCACAAATTGCACAATGTCCCTGAGGACTGGTTCGCCCTTTGGTGAGCGTAGGACTCCGTCATCTCCATCCAAAATCTGCATGTCTGTGAAGTCTGCATTGCCCACACCGACGATGATAATGGAGAGAGGTTGATAGGAGCCTCGTACAATGGCTTCACGTGTGTCTGCCATGTCGGTCACCACACCATCCGTGAGGATGAGCAGGATGTGGTATCGCTGCAACAAGATAAGAGCTTTCGTTGTGAATTAATCCTTGTTAACATTAACCCAATATGTGGTGACATGCAAGGACACGTCTCAGTGTGTGCTGCCGTTTGAAGGAAGCATTTGCAGGCTGTTTAGGGTAATTTTACAGCCTCCACTGAGCAGTAAATATTGTGTTTTTGGTCCCAAAAAATGGAAATCAAATAAAAAATGAGCATAATGAATATAAAAGACAGAGCAATTACATCACAAACAGAGCAGTAGTAGAGATCGCACGTGTGTCCATGTGAATATATGTAAAATTAATTTCAAGTGAACGGCCTGTGAGCAGCACAGAATAGTAACATGGCACAAAATACTCCAGTGGTTAGTGGTTTGTTTGTTGGTACCCTGACTGTGTTTATGTGTTACTGATCAAAAGACAGACTGAAATTATTACGAAGGTCAGTGCAATTACAGTAGTGTGATAGTTAAGAACATAATGTCCATGCAGCCCGTGGGTAATCTGAAACAGTACACAGATAAAAGTCTTCTGTTTTTACTCCCAAAGTGACATTAGGAAAGATAATGAACTCAGTAATTCTATTAGCCACATTTTAACTAGATTTCGTTAGATTATTAAATCAATGAAATGGAAAAATGCCCATAAGATGTGGCATCAATACATCCCTGTATGACTTAAATCTATAATGTAAAGAATGCTAATTAATTCTGTAATGGGCTCCTTCTTCTCTTGCGCTGTAGGGCATCGTTACTATAAAAACTGAGGTGAACTAGAGGCAACTCACTCCGGGAGCTCAACGGGAAGCACAACAACAAAGCCTGTATTACAGCCATATATTTCTGAAAGGGGCACTCACAGAAGCATCTTTAATGTTGCCATCGCCTGCTGCCAGCTTGGCTATCCTGTTAATGATCGGAGAGACATTGGTTGGGCCATACAACTGGATCTTAGGAAGGCAGTTCTGGTATGCCTCAACCACTCCTTGGATACCTAATCATTGTAAGCACAGAGCAAAACGAAGGAAACAGTTCAGTACAGTTCTCCATACTCGTCAGTAAACAAGTGACTGAACTTAAAGGTACATTCGGATGACTCATTCACTGCAGTCTAGCAAACAATTAGTCGATGTGGTCTGAAAATGTTTTGTTTTTCACACAATTTGAAGAAGTTTTCAGTTTGTTCGTATGTATTTTAACAACCAGTCAACTATGAAATCCAGAAATAACATTAAACTTAAATGTTACAATGAGTGACTCTAGAGAAAGATGCACATATAGAAATGCTTACAAATCAGTGCAGAGGAGCTGATTTCTTTATTAGTGCTGGAAGTATGATCTATTATTTATTCATTTGTAATCTAATGAATACATGAGGACCTGTTGAGCAGTGTTGTTTTTGTTAGCAGCTGTGTTATCAGTGTGCAGATGTAAATTCTGGTATCATCAGCATAGAGACAAACATTTCTGGGAAACTGGTGTACAAAGCCATTATTTACCTTCACATTCATCATCCTCTGGGTTGAAATTAATGGCAAAGTCATGGGACACCTGTGAATGGAGACAGGGGAAATTGTGAAACACTGCTAATTAGGTGTTTGGTGAAAAAAGCTGAGCCTTTCCTACCAAGAAGGCTTCACGCTCGTTTTTTTTTTTTCCTTCTTTCTTTCCATGTTGTTTCAGAAATAGCTGCCATGTTTGGAATCTGTGAAGATTATTTTTTATTTCTGGTATTGCTAACTACATTTTTTTTTTTAAAGTTACTTTAATCATGATGTCATGCCATTATAAAAGTAATTGCGACCAAAATTAGAAAACTAAATTTGAAACTAAATTCAACTGGGAGTCACTTTGCTACCAAGAAGGGTTATTTGGTAAGACAGTAATTTTAATGTGACAAATGTTATATACAAACAAAATGAATGCTTAATTTAGGTGTATTTAAAGTCACCATGCCTGTATAGTATTGTTTTTATCATCTCTGTGTTGTGCATGACCCTTGTTAAATGAGCCAAAAAAATATAACTCAACAAAAATTAAACAGAATTTTGAAGCCAAGCTGTATGTTTTATATTCATGAAATGTATATCTGTGGTGACTTCACTGATTAAGCATCATAATTAGCATCCGGAACTAACAGCAAACTGACATGTTAACTGTACTGTATATAATTTTGGCAACAGCAGTGAAAACATTCTATTTTAAGAAGCAAATAAAAGTAACTCCTCACTTTTATTTTCAGCGGTGCATGTATTACAGTGATGCTTGACTGTGTGGCATATTGGTTTTTGTATGCTCCATTTCGGTGGATCTTCTTGTATTAATATCCAGAATCATCTGTTCATCACACTATAGAGTAATGAGGATATAACATGCACTATATGCTTAGTATCTGCTTTCTAAAAAGGGATTACAACCTCTCTTCTTTTATCCGCTTCTTTCTTGCCATCCAAACATCAGATAGATTTTGTTTATCTCAAAGCTGTTTAATTGGCAATAATAAAATCCCCTTCTTGATTCCTGCTGTCACAAGAAACTGTTTTTTTCCACGAGCACCAACTGTCAGCCAGATCAGTGACAACTGACTCTTCTCCAGCTGGCTACTTTTTTACTTTTACTTTGATTTACTTTTTTTTAAAGTCATATTTTTCTTAAACGTTATTAACAGGCTGCATTTAGTCAATTTATATATAGATATGAGAAGCCCTTAAAGAATTTCCGTGTGTGGATAAACACGTTGCATTGAGCTACAGCAAAAAAGAGCAATGTTGTTTTGTATCTCTTTTGACAAGCGTGTTTTGCAGCAGACCTTCTTGAAATGGCAGGGAACAAATCAGCATAACCAATTACAACGACAATGGCTGTCTTCCATTCAGATGATCTAGTTGTATGGACGGTGCTGTGCACGTTGGCTCACTGTCATGACTTACAGAGACACTTAAAGGAATGGAGCATCTGCAACCATTGATAATGTTCTTAGCTTCACCTGTGCCTTTCCTGCTGCTGCCTGACAGTCATTCATTCACCATTACAACCTAATCTGGTCAGTGTGCCAAAATAACAAGCACGACATAGTGCAGTTTTGACTGCTTTTGTCGTTCCATTTGATCAGCGAAAACACCGCACCCACCTGGTGCATGTGTGTTACCATGGTTACCGAATGAGTTGTGTAAATATATACATCACTTCCTGAAGAGTTTGTAATCAGCAGATGGATCTAATATCAGTTAAGATCATGCTAAAATCACATATGTGCTGCTATCAAGCCACCAAGGCACAAAGGCCACTTGGAAGCAAACAATCAGCTCGAGAACACAAAGAGGGGAAATGCACCAGAGTCAGTTTGAACCAAATCAAGTGAGTTAGCTGTGAAAGAACCCTTACATTATTTACATAATTTAATTTATATCTTAAACACATAGATGATCTTTTCTAAATTTACGCTTTGATTTGTGCATATTTAGTCATGAATATCTATAAAGTCACAACTATTATGCATCCTTGACCAGAAGATGAACATTTTCAGTCTTTATTTATATTTATTTTCTGATCACACTTAGTATGCATAACATGAAATTATGATGCAAGAGAGAGAAAATCCCAGGTCCATCAAAGTTGTGCATTTAGTGCATAGATGCATTTCGTGACTAGTCTAATGACTTCATTAACATTCACCTGCACCACCGACCACAATGGAGCAGCATTGCACAATAAAATAATTTTGACTCCTGCAACGCAATTGCTGTCATAGTGAATTCAGAAATTAATAGTTTGTATTTACTGAGCCACAGATCTCTGCATGATTGAAATGATAATTATCAGAGTTTCACACTGACACATAGCACATTACAATCTTATAGTAGACATATGCAATTCTGGACTGATAGGTTATCTGAAGATCACTCTTCACACGTCAGACGTCTCGCTGGGGCTCCATTCAGAATCACTGTTGGCTTTTGGTTCTCAAAGTCCAATTTGCTTAAACAAATGCTCTCACACTCGTGCATTCTTATGTAAATTGAGCACCAACACTCCAGGGCTTTTATTTCATCGGAACATGATATTTTCTCAAGACAAGCTGATATTTTAAGACAAGGGGCTTATGAATAAAAATATACTCCGTAATTAGTTTTAAATGTGAAATTTTGACAGAATGACAAATTGTGCCATAAAATAGGTCATGGAAATCAGCTTGCTTAACGTAAAGTCCCAGGGTAGTGGAAAATACCAGGCTTCGATAAGCACATGAATATACAGTTGGCATAATACTGCTTGTGTGATGGGAAGGTCAGTGTGTTGAACAGAATAGTAAAAAGAAAAAGAAATACTGACAGCATGAACAGAAACACTTACCTCATAATTTGGAGGGATTCTGGCACCAAACCCCAAAGCTGAAAACCGTTTGTCACTGAAACGATAAGCAAATTAATCAGTCGTAAACGAGAGTAAGTGCAGTTTCATTTGGGTTACATTTTGACAGCAATCTGAAAAAATATTGACGGCTCATCCATCTGTTCACGTTTCTGAGGGCATACACCCTGCTTGTTTGCATTTCATAATGTGTTAAAAGCTTGAATTACAGTTTGAAATCTGTCCCACAGTTCCTGCAGCCAGCTTTGCACCTGTTCAAAGAGCTTCTCGCAGTCTTTAATCTCTCCGTTTTTCATTGCACCATTTATATGGGCTGAAATGGCTGCAAGAGGCTCTGCTTGGCTGAATTGTTTTGCTCCCAGTCAAAGGCCAGGGTGCACAGTTTTGTTAAAATAACAAGGAGAAAGCGGTGACTGAAACCACTCCCTGTGTGCCAGATAGAGCACTATACCCAATTTTGTGTCTGAAGTCTGAGCATGAAATGTATCTGCTATATAGTGCCCTTAAACATGGAGCTAAAACTCGAGAGTCCGTGGCATGTACACTACTTTCTGCTAAAAGGGCCACGGTGGAGTGTGAAACACTTTATAAAATGTCATGTCTATCAAAACACAGCAATCATTTCCCTCTTATGAGAAGGTGCCATTTGTTTTTCTAAATATGCACTGCTGTCAGATGTGTGTAACTAGAGCATTAAAATAAACTATAACCTAACTGTATGTTTTACACCTTCTCAGCTGCTGATGATAAATGTCTGCAGTATATAAAGGGAATATTGCAGTGATCAAAAGCTGCCCACCTGGTTCAATGACACATATTCCTACTAGCTCACTTTGTTTTGTTGATTTCACTCATTTTATCTTTTCTTTTTTGAAAGACCTGGGCTTTTACTATGCAGGATAAAACCAAAAGACACCATTAGTTTGCATTATGGAAAGTAAAAGAGTGCAAGGTTTGATCTCTTATTTTAACCCCTTTTTCGCAAGCTTAATGTTTTTGGAAGTGTCAAAAGACTTCCCTCAAGCATCCCTTTATTACCATACAGTATATAGCAGCGAAAGGACACACTGCATGTATAAACAGACACCACTTTGTCCATCCATCCGTCCCTTCGATATACCCGCTTTTACTGTAATACATAGAATTTGAGGCATTTGGATAAGCTGCAGGGCTGTCACAACTTGTTTTCAGTCACATCAGTGATTGTTTGCCCACAGACAGCTTTTTCTCTAATGGCTGCTTCTGTTATCAGAACATTTACTGTATTTCATGCCTTTCACGACTGACAAAAAATGCCCCCAAAATTCTCCAGCTCAGTGCAATCACAAATAACATCGCTAGTTCAAAAGAATCTTAGTTCGGGGCACGAAAATGTTTGAGATGATGTCTTTAATTAATTTGCTCTAGACACGGTGTGGCTGCCTCAAAGGCTATGCAGCAGAAATGTACAGTGTCAGGGAATGTTGAGTTATTTGGTGAGTTGACAAGTGTTGATTGCAGAGCTGTTTGTCCAGTCATAGTGGCTAATTTGGCTTTTGGGCAGCTTTTTCAGAGCTATCAGAAGTGTTTGATTAACTCGGAGGGGTGTGGACTTACATAAACACTGGCAGAGAGATGATTTTTACACTTTCAGTAACTCAGAACTGATGACTCTCCACAGAAGCAGCTTCATTTTGACAAATTTGATATGCTCTTCTGTATCTGCTCATGTTATTGCAGCATTTATATTACAGTAAAACCAAATCAGAGAGGCAAATTTTTTTATTATTATTATTATTAGTACTGCTCCTCCTCAATGACCTTGGAGGAGAAAAAGGATTCTTTTCCCACAACCTTGCAGTACAAAATTTAAAGTGCCTCCAAACCCTAACGGCAGCATCCTTCAGTTTCTGGAGAATTCAGTTAGAAAGACGTCAATGAATATGGTTCATCGAGCATTTTGAACGCATATTTGGATACCGACATTATTCTCAATTCCAAGAAAGGAGGGGGAAAAAAGATAAACATATGAGTGCAGTTTTTGTTCTCTTTTTCGCAACCTCTCCAAATGCTCTGGCTAATGTGCTGTACCGATGTTCCACGGAAACTAACAGATTTCTTGTTCAATGGTTTCTGCAACAGATACAACAGCATGAAAGGAGCTCCGAACTCACCTTCAACATTTGCATGTTTTTCAACCAAAGTTTTTATCCATTTTCATCAAAATAACTCTAATGCACTGAATACGGGTCGTACTCCCACTATTGTGACCTTTCAAACACACCAAGGCATGTTGCATCCGGGCGAAATAAAAGGAAAAAACAAATTGTGTTTTCTGTATTATATTGGTTTCACAGGCTTTGCCAATGTGGAGAAAGATCTTTAATGAAAATATGAAAATGGGATTGGAGTTACTCAAGCCTGGCCAGTTTTACTCTGACATGTATTGTATTCATGTTATTGTTAACAAGGCAAATATAGAGAACTCATTACCACAACCCATAATCTCGTAATAAATTTCTCCCTTGGAGCTTTAATGAATAGATTTCTATAGCGCTGTTCATAAATGTCTTAAGAGATCATCAAACTCAGTAGACGTATGAGATACGACAGATCACCAGCCCAGACGAGAGGCTACTGACAAGTCGGTTTCATCATGTGAATTTCGCTGGTGGTCTTTGTTTTTCTCACTTTGTCAGCACACGTGAGGAGCCACGGGGAGATATGCCCGGTGTAATAGCTCTCTCAGCAAGGTAAACGAGCCTCTACCCACACAGAAAAGCTCGTCACTCCAACTCCATAATGCACTCCTCTGCAAGGACTCGAAAATCCCACATCACCTATGTTCACTAAAGGCTAAAAGGTTTGCTTGCCCACGTTTTTCACACCTCAATAACAATTCCAACTTAAGAGGGAAGGGCTGCCTACACTTGTAGTCACTGTTTGCCCAGAGGCTTGTTTCCACGTACGATACTGTTGTGCATCTATGTAAACATTAAAAAAATGGTAAAGCTACGAGGAGGTGCTGCTAGTTTTCGGGCTACTTTTCAATGTCTCCAGTGCTATCTCTTGGATTCTATAATTAGCCAGACAGTGCTCCCATGATATTCAATAGGAGGATCTGCATAAATCAGGAGTGAGAGTATTAATCCTCATCTGGCTTAGTTTCGACAGATAAGAGGGTCTTTCTCCAAAACACATCACATTATAAAACATTTTTCATTAATTAGCAAGTACCTGCAAGTCTACACATTTGTTTGACACATGAGTGCATTGTTTAATATTTGTTCTAAATTAGAATACACTTTTATTTTTTAAAGTGACTGAAGCCAAACTACAGCAGCCAGTATTTACATTTACAGAAACAGGAATTCTCACATGAAAATATCACACACTGGAAGTGGCACCTCCTCTGTCTTTACATCTGATTCTGCACCACACTGTTATTTCTCCAACCATAGTGCCTCCCACTTGTTCCTGAAGTGCCTGCTACCCCGGTGTCGGCCCCTATCTCTGCATGCGTTCGTCTCTAGTTCAGGGTAATGAGCCAACGCAAGCAAAGAAGGAGGACCAGTCACTGCAACAGATGCTAAGAGGAAACTGTATCATTGAGTTATCCACAGGAGAAAGCACTCGCAGCCACCACTGTGAGTCAAGCAACTATGACATACAAGCCAAGCTGCACTACTACGAGCAGCACCACATACCTTGGGCTCGAGTCCCACCATAAACAGATGACTGGATCCTTAATCTGTTGGCTAAATTCCTAAATATCCACCAAAATTTATTTGAAGTTGCTTTAAAAGGAAAACAAATCCCATTATCTGTGGATGTGGCATGTCATATAAATTCATTATCAGGTACTATTTACTGCTTTCTGCCAACACCCATGAGTGAGTACACATTTTTCATCTTTAAACTTTAAGTTTTAGGGGACACCAGAAGTGCTCCTTTTTGAAATCTGTCCAAGATTTGTTCAAATATCCACTGACTTAACAGGCAAGTTTTACCAGTTTGCAATGTTCATCTGATTCATTTGTATGGGAGCTTGTGCAGGTAAGTCACACAAGATTAATAAAGAGCATTATTTATGGACTTACATGAGTATTCTGATAATATGATCATAGCAACATAAGCGCCACAAAGCAACAGAGATATACAGAGGCATTTGTACACCCAGTTATTTGCTAAAATAATAATCAATATGTGAGAGATGTGGTGTTCGTTAGAGTGTTTATTTTCCAATTCATTACACTAGAATGGGTTAGAAATAAATTGCCAATTTGCTCAGAAATCGCTGCCAAAATAGCTGTCAGTGTCTGTGCAGGATTTAAATGCCTGTGGCTGACAAAGTATAAAGGTCAAAATGTCATCGATCTGACAGATAGACAGACAGATTGTAAATTAATACTAAAAAGATGGCTAATCAAAATGGACCATAAAGGAGCGTATTCAGGATATTGTGTCAGTGTCCTTGACTGCTGCTTCCAAGCACCATCTTTAGCCCCAGATTAGTCTCATGCATTAATAATGCCAGTGGAAGCCAAATTTGCTTGCTCTAATTTTCCCAGGTACAAACAGTTTTCTCACCCATTACTTAACGAGACGCGATTCAAACTGACTAACCAACGTGAGCATGATGATGAATATGAACTCTATTTAGGCTGTGAGTAACAGCTGTTTTTTTTTTTTTTTTTTTTTTAACAATGTGAGGCTCAACTATTAGAGAAAATGCAAAAATACATTTCAGTGCAAAAAGCTGCTGGTCAACAGTTCAGTTCCATCAGCTTTATAACAATCTGGCGAGCAGAAATATAAAAACCTGCAGGATTCTCTTCTGTTCGGCTTCACCATCATTTCCATTACAGTCTTTCTGCTGTTTCACATGGAGCGGCTCATTTCAATGTGCGAGATTCTGCTGCGATGGCATGCAAGGAGCACTCTGCAGCTTTATGACACTGACAGCCCCTGTAGGCACCAAAGAGCCTTTTTCTGAGGAACCAGGAGATTGACAAACCTGTCATAGTCTTGACAGATCTCCCCGACTGCTATCAGAGCCTTCAGGTACTCGTTGGGCTGGTATGGGTTGATGTAGTGCAATGAGCAGCTGTTCCTCGGGTCTCCATTGGAAGCTGTGAAGTCAATGGCAACCTGGTAGAAAGAAATTACAAAGTGCGCAACATGAATAATATGATGGAATTGAGTTCTTCTTTTTGCCACTTTCTGCAAAGACTTTTTCTTGTTTGCAC
Organism: Chromis chromis; assembly: GCA_900302755.1. NCBI lineage: Eukaryota > Metazoa > Chordata > Actinopteri > Pomacentridae > Chromis > Chromis chromis. Next base: position 2,720 of record OMNN01051540.1, on the reverse strand, counting down.
ATGATATTACAAACTATTATGAGCAAGGGAGCCTGAAATATGACTAATAGCAGCATAAAGTGCTGATCGGAGGTAAGAACTTGCATATTTTTTTTACACCCACGTAGACTAAAGCAGCTACAGCTCCCATATACTGTAGATCCAAGCAGCTATTTCAACAAGGAGGAGCTGCATCTACAGCACAATTAATATTCATTGCTTCAGCCATGCAGCTAAAGATCAAGAGCAAGAATTACAGAGGGCAGACCAAAGGGCAAGAGTTGACAAAGTTTCAATCTATTCCAGAAAGCTGCCTACAAAACGAAAACTGACTTTACACAAAGACAAAAACACCAACCAGTTTATCTATCATCAGTATGATCAATGTGTTGTTTGTGTTTTGTTAGATGCCATACAACTACAGCCAGTGCAGTAACTACGGCTCGATGACAGTGAAGCGTCACTAAACACAGGCTGCTCAATTTACCGTAAAGTGAATTTGGCATCCTCCCATGATGTAATCTAAGAAGGAGTACACTCTGTGGAGCTGCAAAGAAAGAAAGAAAGAAAGAAAACTGAACATTTCTTTCAGGCAAAACCCTAAGAAGTGATGTTTGGGCGGGAGGGCAAATGCTCAGCTGTGTGTCAGAAGCATCTGGTCATTAAAACAGAATTAACTCAACAAATCTGTTTGACTGTTAAGGGTAAAAGTTACTGCGATGCATCTTGTCAAAGTAGTGGAAACTAAATATGGTGTTAACAGTTGGGATATTTTCTCATTTAGATGGACAGTTTGTGTCTATATACAGAGCACACATGCAAACAAGTAGTTATTACTAAAATTGATTAATTGTGAAAAGAGTTAAACACTACTTTCAATGATGCCTGTTCTGATAAACATGAAACGCTTCTGAGGCAGATTCCTACCTTAAGGTCAGTGAGAATGACAACTCCTGAATTCTTATAGTTTCTCTTCTTCTGTTTGTACTTGGGATTCACACAGTCCCACGACACCTTAAACAAAGCAAGTTAGAGACAAAGAACTGAAGCAACAACTTATGGCATTCAGATGATATGAAAGCAGGCGTGACATTTGCTTCAACTGTGATGGATTTCGGCAGAGCAAAAAAGCGAGGCATATTGGAGACGGATGAAACAGTTACACGGCTGTATCTCCTCCGCTCTGCTCCGCCTTTCCATTCACTGACCTTATTTCCACTGGAAATTTTCTGCATTTCCCTGAATGTGGCATAGAACTCGCCAATGAAGTCGTGCTTCCCCCTGGAGTCATGATCCCACACGAGGCACTGTGGCACACGCAGAAAAAACAACTGTCAGTACGGCTGTGCCTTCAATATCTATAGGATATCTATTCATTTTCCCCTCAATATCCACTGAACAGATTTCATTCTATATAAATCACAGTGTGACATTTTCTTTGTACTGCCCTGTTTTCTGATTGCAGCTGAATCAAAGCGGTCATGCAGTTTTTGAGTCACTGACACCTGTAGTTTTTTCCCCCACAGTTCTTAAAGAGGCCCCTTACCTTGAGCTTCCGGTCTTCGTCACAGCTGCACAGGGATATGAGGGACACTTTGAAGGGCTCCCATACTGGATTCAGGTTGTTTTTAATCACCTGTCGGAGCAGGAACACGTTACATGGGAAGCACGGGGTTAAGAATGCATTAACAGATGGTGACGAAAGCAGAGAGGGACTGCGGCGAGCTTACCTCAGTTCTGTGCACAAGCTGTTCGGTTTCATCATCATTGATTCGATATATTTCCATAAAGGGGTCTGACTTGCTGAAGAGATCCTGCAAAAAAATGGAGAAAAATAAATTACTAGCTCACTGTCTGTATGTGAGAGAGATAAATGATTCATTGGAAAGATAAGAAGTCTATTGAATTAGGTGTTTCTTGAGGTAGCATTATATGAGTTTTCTTACTAAAATTGCTGCAAATCAAAATTTAAAAACTACATAAAAATAGCTGTATTTATTCAGGAAATCAAGAGACTGACATACAACACTACTCTTTAGATTTATGCTTCCTAAAGCTAAAGGCAATATTTAACATGAGGCTGTGCCTGGGGGGCTTGACCAGATGATTCGAAGGATACGGGAGGAAACTGAAATTTACACAAATGGCTGTTGACACTGATTTATTACTGCTGATTGCAGAAGGAGAAGTAATTATCTCTCTGATTAAAGGTCAGGGAGGCACAGGCACAAAATTTACAGCACAGTGTGGTGATATTTTGGGACAAGAGCTTATCAATTCAGAATTGGGAATATTTTACAAGCTTGTAAACTCATTCCATTCCCTCAATCACTGACCTTTTTCCTGTGTAAATAGCCTTATTGACTTGATATTTCCTCCCATATAGCCTTTTATGCACTTTGGAAATATCTTTATTGGTTCCTTCAACCAATATTTGAAGCCCACTAGCGGTGAATTTAAACTTTATTTTGCACTTCACTTCCCATCTACAAAACGCATCTAAAATAGCCCCAACATTGGGTTGCTATTACCATCATGTATTCAAATCAACTCAGCAGCGGTTATGTCTGTTTACATCATCAGTGTTAAAAAATACCTTTCGTGAAACATCATTTATGGTTATTTGTGGTGGCCTTAAATCTTCCCCTGAGCCTCAAGTAAAGGCGTCTGAGAGCAGCGGCAACACTGATTATTTAGGTCAATTGATTCTTCAGGGAGAAAAACAAATAATTGCTGCGTGT
>OMNN01051539.1:0-16370 GCA_900302755.1 Chromis chromis | reverse complement strand
GGTCCGACTCTATTCATCTTATAAGCTTGTTTGCTGGGTTTCTATCTTATAATAGTATAATAGTTGCAATTTTCAAGTTTTTCAAAGCTGACAGTAAAACAAGAATTACCACAGCTGCAGGCCAGTCTGATGGCAGTGAAAACCTTCATTTGTTCTTTCAGTAAAATCTAACAGTTTCACATAATTGCGTCGCTTAAAACAAAGCTTCAAGTCAAATTATGGTTTTAAAATGAAAAAAAAAAAAAATGTCACACTGCTCTAAGGATCACTCTGACATATGGTATGCCTTGTTTTTAGCTGTGATTGTTGGAGAGTTTGCAGAATAACTGGTAAAAAAAATAATAATTTTGATTTGTGTTCTACTGTGTTAGAAGTATAGATATTGAAATTAGATGTTTGCTTTTCATTGATCCCACATTCTCTTGGATGGTTTATTAGACAGTAATAGAAGAAAAAGCCAATGAATATATTCGCTTGGCTTAATGTCACACATACTGTACACCTATCAGCCAATTGTAGCTTTGACTTGCCAAGTGTAACCAAGCCAAGTTGTGTTTATTTAAAGGCAGGAGAAGGATCCCTGTTAGAATTGTTTTCTTATCAGTAATTATTGCTTTAATGTGGCTTTAATATCAATCTGAAATAGAGACAGGAGTTTTTTGCTTTGAGGTCTTGCTCCAAACAAGCCTCACAAGGTCTGGGCTGTGGTTTTTCTCATCTATAAAGTTGACTTTTCGATAGTGTTTGTTGTGTATTTCCGTGTGTGCTTGCATGCATGATAATACATACACTATGGAACAAATGTAACAGGGTAGCGCAGTGGTGGTTTGATGATAGGGGCGCCTTATCATAGCTGGCCCTGCACTCTGACCCTATCTTCCTAACAAGCTAGGATTTCCGGGGGGGAAAGGAATTTAATGGTGCTGCAATGCTTTTTCTTTTCTTTTCTTCACTGTAGGGCATTTGATCTTATATATAATTAAAATAAACAGCAGACTACGTTCAAAATATGGGCCCAATATTACAACCTCAATGTAAAAAGATAGTTTGCCCTGCATGAGAGATATTTACTTTGATTTCTAATGACAGATTTGATCATCGTGGCCATGGATGATAACAATCTTGCTTTAAAAAAAAAAATGTTATGCAAATCTTTACATATGACTCATTTCAGCTGATTTTTGCTGGTTGTTCGAACTACTTTAAAATTCTTTGAGTAAATGAATACAGGCTGGTCGTGGTTTTCACCACTTTTTGTCTTGAATAACTCTTGTGTGATGGTTGCAGTGTCTTTGGCATCATTATCATGTTGGAAATTCCCTCTCCTGCCAGGCTTCTTGAGACTTGGGAGTCCTCTTTTCATCCAGCATTTTGGGTACAAACTTGCATTCATAGAGCCATCTGTAAATGTAAATTACCTCTCCCCTGCACCTTCTGCAGTCATGCACTCCCATCTCAGTGCTCTCCCACCTCCATATCTGACAGTCAACCAGGCACTGTGGTAGTCCTGGCACGTCTTTGCCAAACTCACTAGATCCCGTCTGATCCAAACAAATTTATTTTGTTTAAATTTTTACCAAAGAATGTGTTCCCAATATCCTCCAAATGCCATTGATGTTGCTGTTTGACTTCATACAATGTCCTTCATACCATTTGGAGTATCACTAAAACACCAGTTTCCACAGATAATACTTGAAGCACTTACCTGTCTGTTTTTCAATGCAAGCCAGTGTAAATGTTTTTGGAAGCAGACACTGTACCTTCTGTTATTATTGCTAGCATCGCTCTTCTTATACATCTTATGTCAAGTAGCCTTATGTTCAGTCGCCTACTCGTGCTCTTTTACCTCCCCCCCAGCTTTATGAATTCTCAAAATCTGCTTTCTTATTTCTTCAGGCAATTCCTTACCATGTGTTGCATAGGCACACCCCAGGCCAAAACGGAGAAAGCTGTGATGTTTACTTTAATAACCTCAGCCATGCAATTAGCTCTAATTGGACATATGCAGTCATTTTTGTTGCAGTGGTCCTGAACTTTTGTTGAATAGATGTTGATGCAGTCTGTCTATGCTGCTTGTTAATAGTATAAATAAGATCAAGTTTTCTACACTGAACTTTAGCATGATAAAATTATTGAAATATGACCAGCCCTTTGCACAACTCCTGCTTTGTACACTTTTAGTCAGAAGAGGGATCTAGATCATACGGTAACAAACTTGAGTGGAAAGCTTGGCTTGTTTCAGATCTGGGCCGTACTTTAGGTTAAAACCATGTATCAGTGTCAGATGGTATCAACCAGTCCTATATGAAGCTCAGTGTGAACAGCACACATCCAGAAGTCATTTCCTTGACAATGTAATACCATGCTGCTAAAGTGACAGACAGACCACTCTCTCTAAGAATCTTCAGCTTGTGCCTGGGGAATGAAAATGTGCTAAACACAGTGAAAACCAATCTCGTTTTTCATAATCATTCCTGGGATTTTCTTCGGTCTCCAAATGCAGGAGTGACATTAAGCCCTATAGCAGCAGGATTGGCCCATAGTTAGATTTGCACCCTATCATAGCCCAACCCACCACAGTCATTCTGGGAGTCCACTCAGCCTTTCATATCACCAACCTCCCCCCACCACACACACACACAGACACAAACACGCACCACTGAAAACTTAAATGAACCAAAAAATGAGAGAAGGAACATTTAATTTCACATACTTAAATGAGCAAATAACTGACAGGAGGAACATTTAAATTCACATACATAAAGCCACATTCACTCTTACAACCCAGCAGACAAGCAATCATTTAAAGCTCAATGTTAATGCCCATACAATGAAATACAATGCAAAGAATCAAATGCAAGAGGCTTAACTGAAGCTGGAGCTGCAATGGGTCTGACTTCTTCTGATTTAAAAGGAGAGACGAGTGTGAAGAACGACGACGATTCCTCTTGGAATTCAATGCTGAAAATCAACCCAAATGCAATATTTGAGTAACTGATAATGGGATATTGATGAAGTGCTAACTTGTTTATTCAGAGAAGTGTAAAAGGAAATTATTGCCGTCATTGATTTAATGTGGTTGTGTGCTTGGTTTGTATTATGAGCTTTTTGAGGTTGATTTATAACATTAACATCCCTCTTGTCACGTAGAAAGACTTACGGCAGCTGCAGATTTTCATTAGACAAGTATCCTGAGGAACTCTGGAACTCAGGTGCAGGAGGTACCACACCTAATTCTCTAGTGTAAGTGTGTTTGTGTGTGTGTCTGTGTGTGTGTGTGAGAGAGAGAGTGCTTTCATTAAAAATTCATCATGAAATTGGTCTGACATTTGTGTCTAATTAAAAATATTGTGGTATAGGCGAGGATGATCTTACATAGCCTCTTCCCTGCTTGACCTGTCTGTCCCCTGCGTAAAGGGCTCTGTGCATCTTTAACAATGTAAACAAACATCTAGGCCAATGCACCAAATGATTTTTAAATACAGCAGCTCAGCTTCATGCAATATGCTGCAGCTTTTACCACTGTGAGTGCATGTATTACAGGCAAAATAATGGATGGACATACAGGTAATACTGACATACTGGGCACACATCTGCAGTTTGAAAAATGCACATGAAATTCCAACAGAGACAAATAAGATTTGACATGTCACAGTCTCCATGTTGATGGCATATTTTATGATCGACACCTAATTTTCTGTCATCATATTAAATGTTTTGCCGCATATTTTTTATATTTTCTACTTGAACTACAAAGTGGTCATTCATTTAAGTAGGCTGACATTAAATATTATCTACCTAAGAGTTTGTGATGTTTTTAAGCCCAATGTGGAGGAGACTAATGCAGGAAGGATCACTTGTGATTTTACTTAAGTACTAATTTAATTAGTTTTACTCAGTTGCAAGAGGTGCAGATATTGCAGTTACAGCTGGGGTTTTTGCCTTCTGAGTCTGATTGAAATCATTACAAGAGAACAAGCAACCTCTTCATTCTGTAGAACTGAGTTTAGACAGTTTTTTCCTCAATCTGTTGGTTTCCCTTTCATTGAACTTCTACTGCAAAGCCATGCGAGGACACTCAAGTCAGCACCAACTTACCGCACGCAAAAGGTGAAAACAGCTTGGTGGAAATTCAACACTCTTCTACACTCCTTCACAAATATGTCTCTTCTCAATGGGCCTCAGGAGAATGTCGTACTGCTGCATGTGGGAGGCTTTATTTTTTCATACAGGCCGCAGCATGTTTCCATTTTTTTCTTCCTTCATTTTTGCAGCATTTTGTAAGTTTTTCTTGTCTGAAGCCACGTTTTGCCTCTCTTTTTTTTTTTGGCTCTGTGCGAATCAAGAGCTCATTATATATGGCTTGTGGCATGTGATGACTTGAAACGAGCAACAGGCAATGTGACTCTGTTTAGTTGTTTTTCTGGAAAGTAACTGGCAGCAGTATGCTTTCTGTGCTGGCAGGGATAATCCCCGCCACTACCAAAGCTAGAGAATGGTGTGTTTGCATGTTGGACGTGGCACTAAGGGAAGTGTGGGCTTGCATATCTGGTACATTTAGTGGACCATTGATGGTCACTGTTAAGACTGAAGAAGTGTGGCACGAGCACAAGCGCAAACACAGTTTTTCTTAATCCTACTATGATGTAATCTGCGGTGGCTGCCAGGGAGTTTTCCCCTCTCTCCTCTGGAAACCTTGGCTTGGTTGAGGACGCCTAATGATGGGCTCCTGGCATTACTACCCTGTAATAAAAATTTTTGTCCTCTTGTATCATCCCACAAAACCCTAACCTTTTTTTATATTTATACGAGGACTATATTGTTATTGCTTTGGCTCTAATGACCCACAATTTGGGTATATATGCATGACATACATAACAAATTAGGCTAGAGACGAGCTATAACACAGAAGATCTGCGCACTTGTGGTAGAAATTCAATTGCTGAAACTGAAATTTGAAAACATGCATTCTTAAAGAATTATATTGAGAATGAAAGGAATTAAGAAAGAATTTTAGTATATGCAAATTTATGACTTTTCAAAAAAATTGTGTTGTTATGTAAATACAGCCGGATTTGTTGTTAATTAATCTGATAGTCCACATAGGAACGGCAGCATTTGTCATATCTTTAATGTAAATGAAAACCAATCAAATGGAAAGTAATGACATATCATGTACTGTTTCTATGAGTTTGCTGAAGTTCAACGGCAGTCTGTGTGCACCTTTCAGAGTGCATTGGGGCATCCGGCAGGGCTGCGCTCTGTCTGGGATGCTCTATGCACTCTCCCTAGAACCCCTCCTCTCCAGGATTCGCAAAAGCATTGACGGTTTGGTTTTACCTGGTTTTAAAGAGAGCATTGTTTTATCTGCCTATGCCGATGATGTCGTTGTTCTTTTAGAAAATCAGAGGGAGGTCGATGTTTTAGCGCTTTTAACTAATTTATTTAACACTCTGTCCGCAGCGAAGGTGAACTGGAGCAAGAGTGAAGCCCTTGCTGTCGGCAGATGGCGTGACAGTCTCCCAGTTCTTCCTGAGAGCCTATCCTGGAGAAAGGATGGCCTGAAATATCTTGGTGTCTTCCTTGGCAGTGAGGTGATGACCAGGAGGAAATGGGAGGGTGTCACTGAAAAAGTAGAGGGTAAACTAAAAAAATGGAAACAACTGCTGCCTTACATGTCCTATAATAAACAACCTTGTGGCCTCATTGCTCTGGCACCGGTTGGCCTGCATGGATCCTCCATCAGGTCTTTTAGCCCAACTCCAAGCAAAACTGGTCAATTTTTTTCTGGGATGGTCTGCATTGGGTGCCACAAGGGGTGTTGTTTTTACCTAAAGAGGAGGGGGGACAGGGCCTCATCCACTTGGCCAGCAGAACTGCCACTTTTAGGTTACAGTTCATCCAGCGGTATCTCACTGGACCAGCAGACCTGGTGTGGAGAGAAGTGGCCAGCTGTATATTCAGACGTGTGAGTAACTTGGGACTGGATGCTGCTCTGTTTTTAACTGATTTTAAATTTTTTTAAATTAAATGGTTTGCCTCCATTTTATCAAGGTGCTTTTAAGTCATGGGCCCTTTTTAAATGCAATTCAGGAAAAAGCTCTAACTCTCTGTTCTGGTTACTAAAGGAACCGTTGATTTATGGAGCCAGGCTGGATGTCTGTGGAGCCACGCCTGGGCTTTTGACAGCGCTGTGCCAAAGCAGGACCCTGACTCTACAGCAGTTGGTGGACAGAGTGGGGTCGGCGTTGTCGGATGGGAGACTCTCTGGGAGGGAAAGAAGCCTCCTTGTGGACTACAGCCAGGGGACTGAGCCGGACTGCGAGGATCCTTTCCCGGGGGTCTGCATCAGTCCCCAGCTCGGAGAGCTGGACGGACCTTTCCTGAAGGGCTACAAGGAACTCAACCTGACCACAGCCAGCAAGAAAGCCCTCTACCACAGCTGCGTGAAGGTCATCAACAAGAAAGGCCTGTGTGACAGAGCTGACTGCGAGGACCACCAAGCTGAGGGGAGATGGACTGGGTCCGCAGTGGAGGGTGTTGTACAAGCCTCCCCTTAGGAAAAGAACCGCAGACCACCAGTGGAGAATTTTACATGGTGCCTCCAGTGCTTTTATCTCTGTTCCCTGCTGTGTCAAGCCAGTGTCCCTTCTGTCTCCTTCGTGAGACAGCCTTTCATGTTGTTAGTGAGTGTAAGAGACTTTCAGTGCTCTTCACTCTTTAAACGACTGTTTTTAATTTTTGCAGTGAAACTTTTAGCATAACAGGTTTTATCAATGGTGCAGGATACAAGAAAACTAACCCAAAAAAGTGGCAGCTTTTAAATTTAATTTCTAGTGAAGCTAAACTAGCTATCCACGTAACCAGAAAAAATAAACTTGAAGACAAACCAGGTCAAGAAGCAGCCATAGTTTTCTGCTGTAATGTCAGATGCCGACTAAGACTGGAGTTCAGTTTTTATCGAATGACAAATGATCTAGAACATTTTAAAGACATCTAGTGTTACAATGATATCCTTTGCACTGTAGCTGATAATCAACTGAAATTTGCACATTTTCTGGTTGGCTAAATGTTTCACTGTATGTTTTTAATTTTATTTATGACTTTTGTATTTTAAGCACTTTAAGCACATAAGCACTTTCCTGATGAGGAATGTGTAAATTGTTTTTGTGAATGTGAATAAAGTGTTTTTGTAAAAATCAAAATTCTTCTTCTTCTTCTTCATTATAAGGCTGTTAAACACATACGTGCCTTGGTTTTTTCAAAACAATGTAATCTATCCAGATTCTCCATCATTTGATAATATTTGCAGATTTCTCTTACATTAGCCTTTTTATTAAGAAAAAAATATCACATATAATGAAATTATAAGTATCTCACCAAAAAAGCTGGTAATAGGGCTGACATTCTGCCGCTGTGAAGGGGAGATTGTCTGAAATCTGGCAATATGAGAACCATGATGGTGGTATACTGTATGATTTAGAAATTGGGAAAATGCTGTGCTTAGTGCATAATGAAAATAAAAGTCATTATTTTAGTCAATGAAGTGCTCACACACACAGTAGCTTACTTGCAGAGGTGACAAACCAGGCAAATATTTACATATGTTCACTTATCTATACAATGATGAGTTCATGAGTAATTCAAACAAGAGTAGTGGGTGTGGAAATGAATGTCGAGCTGTATACAGGTTGTAACTATGATTAAATTGGATGTAAATTCCTTTTTTTTTTCGTCGCACAGACAAGCAACTAGCATTATTGGAAAGGTCATGCAGTTTCATTTGATATGTGCTGCACCTCGCTGCAGTAAATACTTCAAGAGCAATTCAGCTGAGAAGAAGGGATGTGAATTGGGATGCAAAGTGCACCCATAGTGCCCTAAAGGTTAATTAGAGAAAACGGTAGCGAGTCTAAAGAGACTTAGGACATCCCTTTGAGCAAAAGCATTAAACTGTACATTTTTGGGGGCTAAATAATGGCCATGATTGGCAGTTAGTCGATAAGACAACATTGTCACTGTCAGATTCTTAAAATGCTAATTGTTTGCATATTTGGAAATTGCCATGTCTCCTTTTAAACCGACTTGTGCAATAATTTCTGAACTGCAGTGGGGGGTTTGTGAACAATTTGGTGACAATTCCTCAACAAAAGGTAGATCCATTTATTATTTTGGATTATTTTTGCCTTGAAGGTGTAATTTAATTACTAGCACTAGCACTAGCATTTCACAATTTGGTTGCTTTCTTATTTTTCTTTTGTACACTTTTGCAGAGTACTTAAAGAGGAAAAATGAAGAATAACTTGGAAATGATTCCCAACTACTCATGTTTTCTTTTTGTTATGTTACAACTGAGATTGGTTCATATATAGCAATCATCTCTGGTGATTTAATCTTTAATGTTATTGTTTTGTATATACAACTTACACAAGTTGTATTTATTCTTTGATTAAGTGCGATGAAAGTAGTAAAGTATGATGAAGGAGGCTGGTGATGGTAGCAGTGCCAGTAAAAACTAAATTACAGGGTAATTACTGCGAAAGCAAAAGGGATATAATCATGTAAATATGGCAAGGCGGTGCCGGTTGGTAAAAGCTGAATGATAAATACCAATTAGTGACTCTGATTGTTAAAGGTTTAGACAAAATCAACATTTCCAACACTCCAAACATTTAAGCGTCATTAATAACTGGCAGTGGTGGAACTACCCAGAATGTTAAACTACCGACTGCAGCTGTTTCAGAATCGTCACCCTATTTGAACCGTGCATGAGCCAATTGCGAGAGGAATGCATCTTCTAATAGGGAAAAATACTCAAAAACAAAATCAAACACATACAATAGTGTACATACAAATAACACAGACTTATGTTGTTTATTTAGCTTTTTTAAGATGTCAGTATGCTTAATATTTCGTCTTTACAGTGAACACATGAGGAAAAAATGAGCTTTCACTATCTGCCTAACTGCTTAACTATTATAATGGTTGATAATGAACATACTGTACAAATAAAATAATATAAAATAAAAAGCAGTCTGATCAAACACAACTGATTCTATCGAAACCCGACTCTAAAGTAAAAACCATAATTTTGCCAGCGCTGCAGTGGCTGTAATAAACGAGAACATTAATTGTAAATATGATGAATGCTGCTTGGATGGGTGACTTGGAGAGAAATTGCTTTCTCAGATAGAACCACTAAATTACACAAGCAGGTCTCTTCGACATTTAAAAGGACAGATTCTTGTCTGTAACTGCCTCTATCACCTCATTGCCTGTGGCTTCCTGATAAAAATCACTTAAGTCATTGATTAAAATGTAAGCAGGTTAATGCTAGAGGTGACTTCTCCCGCTTAGCATAATTTGCTTATTACACAGGCAAATAAACAAACCATTGATCACAGTGGTCCCTGACACAGAAAGTAGATTAGATGGAAGAAATGAGGGTCAGCTACACGTGTATTACACCAGGATGCTTGAGACTGTCATAGTTGGTTTGGTAATCAATCCTAAAGATATTATGTATGCTGCATACCCAGAAATGCCTGCTTGTGTGTGCAGTTATTAATAAAACAAAGTAATAATTAGGTAATTAGAACAAAACAACCTTTTCAGAGGCTTGATATTCAGTAATCTCCAAAGGTCTCCATTAAAACACTTGAAAATGCTCTCCTCTACCTCAATACTAAACTGTTGGTTTTCCCATTATTGTCATGGGATCTCCACCATCGCTCTTACTTAACTTTGGCAGTCACAACCCATCTGCCGGCCACAGGGATGACTGTGGTAGTAAGAATGCACACAGACAAAGTCCCTGAAAAACAATTAATTTGGATAGGCGTCGAGGACGTTTTGCAATAAGGGGACGCGCCGAGGCATGGCTAAGGCCAAGTCTGCTGAACTGCAGATGTCAGGCTCATCTTTCTCTGACGTGGACAGTGTATGCCCTCCTTACAATTTCACATGTCAGACCGCAGTCATTGCCGAAGCAGGACACGACTCCTGCTCGGATTTCCATCATTGAACTTGTAATTCTATTAGCTGAAAAGACCTTTTAGTGCTGGTGAGAGAGCTGGTGCCTAATGTTACCCTGGAAATGGCTATATTTGAACCGACCTACCTGCAATAGAATCTCAGAGAGCATTAATGTTATTAGAAAAGACACGAATTAATAGGCTTTTTTAAGTGCACAATGTCACCAACATGTGAAACAACGTATTTCTCCTCTTCGGAGGCTTCAGACATACAATATCATTAATGTAGGGAAGTTCAAAACAATGCCACGGTCGAGTGCAGTGTTACATTTACAGCATTTACTCCACTCACACATCAGACGAGCATCAACCCAACAGTGCAACGGGGACACAGCATATGAAGCCAAATAAAGCTTACAATGTGAAGTGTGGTGTTGCCCTGGATTCTGCACTCATATGTTATTAAGAGATAAACAAATGGCATACTATCACCTGACAAGAGAAGCACAGGTACAGTTGCAGCAATATACCAATTAATTTGCTATGCCATCAAGGCGCTATTGCAAGGCAGTGGCATATCTGTTACCTGCGCGAGTGTCTGCTTCATACAGAGAAAATAACAGTCTTGTTTTCATGTCTGTCGCGCACTGCCAGTGCATTTTGGACAACATTGTGCTCTAACTAATCTGGTCTTCAGCGATAAGTTCTGCCAAATGTTGGGTAACACCGGATGGCCAGAGGTGTCACATGCAGACATCTGTTCATAGCTGATTAATCCTCCAGGTAATTTATCATATCATTAACAGTCCCTTATACATAATAGTCTTTCTAAATTGAAAATTATAGTAACAGTGGTCATAGTGTGACATTTGGCATGGCCTATAGCAGCAGTAGAGATGTTGTTTACAATCCACTCTTGACTGACTGTTAATATGAGATGTGGCAGATAAGGCAGAGCTGAGTGGCAGCAGGAAGGAAAAACTTCACTCTTTGGACACAAAAACACCAATTACACATCTTTTCAAACTAACTGACTTTTTTTCTGAGGTACTTGCTGCACTAAATGTGTGCTAAGACTGGTCCCACTGTTTCCTCGAGGCACGCTTACATCTGTACTTTTGTTTCAGGGTCTGTTTTGGGATTTAGAAGTATGAAAAACTTGTTTGTCATGTTGAGGGTGTGTCCAGGGACACAACTTTTGCAGCTATTTATGATTTGTGTTGAAATGCATATATAAATGATCAATTTGTTACCAATATCAAGTCCCAATAAAGAGAACAGTGTGACACATAGATTTTAAGGCAAATAACCCCAAGTTAAGGGGTTCAAGCTGAGTCTAGATGAAGCTGATCTGGACAGTGTACATTATTGTTACTGAACATATGTAAATAAAATTCGATATATGTGGTAAGGTGTAGAAGTGACAGTTGTGTTCTGGTTTTGCACGTTATCATGAATGCATTCTGCTAAATTTTCTGCCACCGTGCTTGTGATTTTCCAAGTATTACCTTTTTTTTGAGAAAAAATACCTGGAGAGCACACACGTACACTAGATGTCTTACAGCGTGTCTGCACAGAAAGGCTTTTAGTCCATTTTGTCGAAAGGAACAGTTACGATCCCATTTTAATCAATTCGGCTGTCTACCCTGGCAGAATAACAGCTAGTCTTGTACATGCACTATTGCATAATTTTACGCTTCAAGTCTATTTCCATGTATTCCACACACCTAACTACAGCGAGTAGTGTGTGTTGGGCTCTTAGCGTGTAGCCTGTAGACACAGATGAAGCACCTGAGCTGCTGTCGCTGCTCTGCTAACGTGCTGCTCACACTGCACTGTATTGACACAATTTTCAAAATGAAGCCTTTTGGGGAAGTTCAGTCAACTTCTCTCAACTGCTTGTTCAGTATGTGTTACTATCAGTATTTTTATTCAGTATTTAGAAATTGGATATCCAGACAGTGACCCTAAATATGTCCTTTCGTTACTACAGTGTCTCTGTGTAAAACAGCAAATTGGAATAGGCTATAAAATCACTGTGAAGACAATAATTTCATTTTTACGCAAGTTGCTCTCATTATCTCATTTCACTTAACAATTTGTGCTATGTATGTTTATACTACTCATTGCAGTTCATTGTTCTCCCCTGTTTGCTTCAATATGTTTTTTCTACTCTTTCATCATAAATTATTTATCAGGCATTAATAACTTTTGAAGAAGTATACTTTTGGTTTCCAATGATTTGGTCTAATCCCTGATACATGCAGTTTTGCCAATTTGGCGAATTTCTTGATTTGGAAACTTTTTAGAAAAATTCCTCTGGGCTTTTTTCTTTTCTTCTCTTTTTTTTCTCAAAAAAAAACTCCCTGCAACTTTTTCAAGCAGACTAACTCTCATGTTCATGTTGCTGGGCCAAACTGTGTTCAGTGGTCAGTCAACCAATCAGCAGCCAGACAGAATGCACAATAGCTCATCCCCATTGACCGCTCCAGTAGCCACTTTGTGTATTTTTCTAAAAGTACAAAAAGCTGAATTTTACTCAAATTCATTCAATTCATTCATTTTTCACTGAGTGTTTTTCTTCTTTTCTTTTGTCTTTTTTTGAGTGAGTTAATTCCTGTGATTGGATCTAATATTCATAACACTTTCACAGTACAACTGGCTAGACCAAACATTTACATATTGATGTGATGACAACAGTTAAAAAGAATAATAGCAGATAATTAAGCTTGTGAGAATGAGTTACGCTAAGTAGAACCTATTTTTAAAAAATGTGTTAGTGTTTTTTTAATGTTTTAATTCTAATTTTTAGTATTTTTTTGTGTGTGTTTTCTCATTCCTAATAAACAAATTAGCATGTGGCGTCATTTAGCAATATCTTTTTCTGCAGGCTTTAGCTGCTTTCAGTTGAAAATATTTGGCATTGAATGCATGTCTTGTTGTGGCATCCACTCACTTCTTATGGCCTAAACCTTGACCACGTAACAACGCAGTGTCCCTGGGATTGCAAAGCAGTGTGTCAAATCATAGCATTATCTGTCACCTCCATATTAGTCTTATCCCTGCTGCTGTTGCCGCCTTGTCTTAGAAGTGGCTGTGCAGTAGTGAAACAAATGAAGTTCTGATGAATAAAAAAAAACCTTTGGAGTCTTCCAAAGAGGACTTTTATATTTCCCTTTTAGTGCAAATGCTGCGAGCAATTGTGAATTAAGTGTGTGACTATAAACACGGCTGGCTGTCTATCTGAAGACACCCACATGTGAAGTCAAATTGTTTGGGATAATTCTACAGCAAATATGCATCAAGACTTACAGTATAATCACTCTATATGGAAAATAATGTGCTTTTAGATCCAGAAATATGTATAATTAACCAATTCACTTTATATTATGTGGTATGCACTTTATACTGTTAAATATCTATAATCAACTGAAAAACTATATATAATTGCAGCATTTACCCCAAACTGATTGTAAAGTTACTGGGATTTTACACTTTAAGATTTCATCTGGCATCATTGTTGGTTACTGTTGTTAACAATTGCAGTTTAATACTGAAGGTCCCACTCCAATTCTAGCAGAATACTCCTTGAGCAGCTACTTTGACGAAAAGTACAACATAAGAACAGCTGTTAACTGTTTGCTGTGCAGCCAAAGACACTCAGGTTGCTTTAAGAAGTTGATTACTTTTTGCTTTACATTGTGAGAAAATAGTTTTCCACTCAATACTTGGACAACTTACCAGAGAGACTGGTATACAGTAACTGACCTATAATTAAACTTTTTGTGGGCTTATGCGTGCAATATTTCCAGAAAATTTCTTGTGCATAAAATGTCAACACACCACACTAATGGCAGACACTAGTAATTACTGAATGTCAACATACAGACATACACCGATCAGCCACAACATTATGACCACTGACAGGTGAAGTAAATAACATTGATCATATTGGTACTATGTGGTGTTCTGCTGGAAAACCTTAGATTTTGGCATCTGTGTTGATGAGACTGAGAAACCCAAATAAACATTGTCCCAGAACAAGCACACTCCCTCATGCAAATGGCAATCCCAAATGTCACTGACCTCCCCTACAGGAAAATGCACCCCACCACATGGCAAAAATATCAGGAACATCTTGAGGAACATGACAATCGCCCAAGATGTTGGTTTGACTTCTAAACTTCCTAGACCCCATTCTGATCAAGCATCATCAGGATGCAGTGGAACAAGTTGAATTGACAGAGGCCCCACTGCAAAAGCCAGAGTACCCAAAGGATCCACTGCCAACATCCTGGTGCCAGACCCCACAGGACACCCTGAGAGGTCCTCTTGTTGATGCTGATAACATCACAGGGCAGGTATAGAGGGACTGTGCTCACCAGCTGTCGGAGGTGCTGATGGACATCTACAACACCTCGCTCTAACAGGAAGCTGTTCCAACCTGCCTCAAAGCCTCCACAATAATCCCCATCCCCAAGAGTTCCACAGTGACAGGCTTGAATGACTATCAGCCGGTAGCCCTCACCCCAATAGTCACCAAGTGCTTCGAGAGGCTGGTCATAGCCCACATAAAAGCCTCCATCGACGTCACTGTGGACCCCCATCAGTACGCCTACCGGAAAAACCACTCCACTGATGATGCCATTTCATCAGTGGTTCACACAGCCCTCCTCCACCTGGAGAGCAAGAACTCTTACATAACACCATCATTCCACACACCCTGGTGCAGAAACTATCAGCAATTGGAATGATCCCATCCCTTGGAAACTGGGTCCTGGACTTCCTCACCAACAGGCCATACACCGTCAGAATCCACAACATCTTCTCCTCCCCCATCACCCTCAGCACTGGTTCCCCCCCAGGGCTGTGTGCTGAGCCCCCTCCTGTTCACCCTGCTGACATATGACTGCTCTGCGAAACACCAAAGCTGTCATATAGTGAAGTTCGTGGACAACACAGCAGTGGTGGGACGCATCACCAACAACGATGAGTCCAAATACAGAGGGGAGGTGGAGCATCTGGAGGGTTGGTGCAGAGAAAACAATCTCTGCATCAATGTGAAGAAAAAGACCAAGGAGATGATCGTGGATTTTAGGAAGGGCAGACACACCCTCCCTCCACTGCACATCGGAGGAGCAGCTGTGGAAGTGGTCTACAGCTTCAGATACCTGGGCGTACATCTCACCGAGGACCTCACCTGGAGCTGCAACACTTTCTGCCTGGTCAGGAAGGCCCCCCAGCGCCTCTACTTCCTCAGGAAGCTGAGGCATGCTGGACTTGGAAGCTCAGTCCTGAGTTTCTACAGATGTGTGAGAGGAGAGCATCCTCTGCTTCTGCATCACTGTGTGGCACAGCAGCTGCTCTGCTGCAGAGAGGAAGGCTCTGCAGAGGGTGGTGAAGGCTGCACAGAGGATTGTGGGGAGCAGCCTACCCACCACCACAGACATTTACAGCAGTAGATGCAGGAAGAGGGCCACCTGCATCATGAAAGGTTCCACCCACCCACCCTCACACTCACTCTTTGCCCCTCTCCCCTCAGGCATGAGGCTGCAGAGCATCCGGAGCAGGACAACCAGACTGAGGAGCAGCTTCTTTCCAGAAGCTGTTAGACTGTTGAACTCTGGTGGTGCTCTGTAGCTTTCCTCCTATTACCCACCAACCCGCAACTAAAGACACTTTTTTTTATCTGCCTCACAGCACAGCTTTGCAATCACATGCATATTTATCTTTTTACCATTGGTAAACACTTGTATATATTGTTTTTATTGCTTGTAATTCACTTATCTTTCTTTATTTTTTCTTATTTTTATATATTTATTAACCCTTTAAGTCCTAGTGCGTCATCGGCGACACATTGGGACAAGCGCACTTAAATATGTCACTGTTTATGCTATCGGAAAAAAATCCAATGGTTTCTGAAAGCTGAGGCGTTGCGCTTTACAGCCAATATGGTGTCATTACGGTAATTTCATTCGTACTCCACCAGGAATCCACTGGATGAAATTACCGTAAAAAAAAAAATATCGTAATGACACCATATTGGCCGTAAAGTGCCAATAATTCATGCCCCTCCAGTAATCAGCTAGATGAAATTACTGTAAAATTACCGTAATGACACTATATTGGCTGTAAAGCGCCAGTAATTCGTGCCCCTCCAGGAATCCGCTGGATGAAATTACCGTAAAATTACCGTAATGACACCATATTGGCTGTAAAGCGGCAATAATTCGTGCCCCCCCAGGAATCCGCTGGATGAAATTACCGTAAAATTACCGTAATAACACCATATTGGCTGTAAAGCGCCAATAATCCGTGCCCTCCCAGGAATCCACTGGATGAAATTACCGTAAAATTACCGTAATGACACTATATTGGCTGTAAAGCGCCAATAAT